>OY992876.1:410488015-410561146 GCA_963921405.1 Cepaea hortensis
CAGTGACTTGGTTCTCGTTGAATAATCATATTGTCAACACCAACTGTAAATCTGTGTTCAGAGACGGTGGAAAGAACGCAGGCAATGCATTACCTGGGGATACGGATTGATCGAAGCCTTGCTTATAATGAGCACATAGAGAAGGCGATAACAAAGGCCAAGCGGGGGTTGGCTGCGATGCGGGTGATGGCGGCAGCAAACTGTGAGCAGCGCCATCTATGTCTTCTATACGAAGGGCTGGTCATGTCTGTTTTTGAGTATGCGATGGCAATCCTGACTCTCAGCCGTAAGCAGATAGAAAGGATGGAAAGGATACAGAATGAAGCTGTGCGCATTATTCTTGGATGTACAAGAGATACAGCATGCAGGGCGATGCGCTACCTTCTTGATTTTCCAATTATTGAAGACAGAATAAAAGTCTGCAGAGCTCGCGCCTACCTCAAAGTTAACGCAAACACACAACATCCACTGCATAGTGAAATTATGAAGGTGAAGGGCAGCAGGTTAAAAAGAGGACGGTCGTGGATGGGTCAAACCGAAGACATTCTTCAACAGGTGTGTTCACTTGAGGACTTAGAACCTGGCGAGGAGTGGGTACAAGTGCCAACAGATTTCTGCACATCCTTTTCAGTGTGGATCCAACTAGACAGAAAATGCAGACAAGAAAACCCGGCAGCTGTGGAGGCGGAAGTACAAGCTTTGATTTTCCAGAATTCGTTAGACGGTGATGCTGTCATATACACAGATGGATAGGTCGTCCGACATGTGAGAAGCTCATGGGCCTTTACGGCTCAGGCCGGAGGGAGAATTGTGAAGGAGGACTCTGGTGCTTTTGCTGAGACCACAAGTATCCTGACTATGGAAGTCATGGCAGTAAGTAAAGCAATTACATGGCTCGAGACACAGACATTCACTAAGGCATGTTTCCTTAGCGACTCAATGAACATGCTCAAGAGGATAGAGATGGGGGAGATCCGAAGAGAATGGTTGCTGTCTCTGGAGCGGTCTCGGCTGACAAAGATTAGTTTCATTTTCGTGCCAGGGCATGCGGGAGTACAAGGGAATGAGCAGGCTGACAAGCTCGCAGGTAACGCTACTGTGGAGGGCGGACGCGCCATGGACCAGGCTGGCATTCTGAATGCTCTACGAGAAGTAAGACTTCAGCGAGAACCATTTGATGACTGAATCTACAACCATGGCCAGACTGCGAGAACAACAAATTAAAAGAGGGGTGGCCAAACAAGAACACTACGCAGGAAGCCAAAGAAGACTGATAAACCAACATAGAACTGGTGTCGCTAGCCGCTACACGCTGCGGGATTTGCTGAGGAGGGGATCCGAGCACTTATAGACTGAATGGTTCGATGTGCAATGAGGATGATCTGTCGACTAACTAACTAACTAACATATCAACATTAATGTGACATAGATAGGGAGTCTACATATCAACATTAATGTGACATAGATAGGGAGTCTACATATCAACATTAATGTGACATAGCTAGGAAGCATACATTTTAACATGATTATGACCGCATGCAGGAGTACACACATATATCAACACTCACCAAGAGACGCTCAAATTCTTGCCTGCTGGCATTTCTGTTATTGATCACGTTGCCCACCTGGCCTGAGAACAAAGGACAGATAATACGTGTTAAACACCCCAAATGATGTCTGGCTCCGGGTTAGTTCCGTGGATAGAGCACTTGGTTACAAGTTCAATGATGCGGGGTTAAACCTCAGTTGAACCGTCTGTCTGTCTCAGTGTATGTCGCCGTGTCTGCCGTCTTGTCCTTTCCCTTCTGTCTCGTAGCGTATCTTCTTGTTTGTTTTTATGGATAGATGGATATGAAGCTTCTTGCATATTTATTTTTTACAGAATGTCACAACCAATCCCTGCATTGTTGCGGGATGTTTGTGATTTTTTACCTTCAATAGTTTACCGTTATTTTCTTACCGGACTAGGTACACACCATTGTAAAAATTAGCGCAAAGCGATCTGCTTACAAGTCTGTGGCTGATTTTGATTTCTGTATGTTGGGGATTGTGAAACTTCGTTTACATTTCTCGACTATACCTACGCATATATATAGAGAAAGAGAGAGAGAGAGAGAGAGAGAGAGAGAGAGACAGAGAGAGAGAGAGAGAGAGAGAGAGAGAGAGAGAGCGAGAGAGAAAGCGAGAGACGAGCCAGAGAGAGAGAGGCAGATAGAGAAATAGAGAGACAGAGAGAAAGGTAGAGAGAAAGAGAAAGAACGAGAGGGAGAAACGAAGATACAGAGAAAGAGAGGGAGAAACGAAGAGACATAGAAAGACAGAGATAGAGAGAAAGAGAAAGAAACAGAGAGAGAGAGAGAGAGAGAGAGAGATAGAGAGATAGAAAAAGAAAGAAACTGAGAGTGAGAAAGAGAGAGATGAACAGAGAGAGAGAGAAACGAGAGAGAGAGAGAGAGAGAGAGAGAGAGAGAGAGAGAGAGAGAAAGAGAGAGGCACAGAGTGAGCGGTAGAGAAACGGAGAGATAGACAGAGACAAAGAGAGAAAAACAGTTTGTATATAATGATGAAAATCCGTGCAAATAAACATATCTACTACCACATACCTGTCTGTCTGTCTGTCTGTCTGTCTGTCTGTCTGTCTGTCTGTCTGTCTGTCTGTCTGTCTGTCTGTCTGTCTGTCTGTCTGTCTGTCTGTCTGTCTGTCTGTCTGTCTGTCTGTCTGTCTGTCTGTCTGTCTGTCTGTCTTCCCCCACCCCCATCTACATCCTTGTAAGCCTGCCTTCCTGACTGTTTTCCTGCCTTGCCTATACAATAGACGCTTTCTCATACAGTGACGTCATCAGTTTCCAGTTTCCCATTGCTATTAATTTCCTATCCGTGTGCTTAATAAATCCAGCTCATTCCTTCATCGCAACTGCACACACAAAACATGATCGCTTCTAAAAAGACGCGATAATCATCTTTCACAATAATCTTTGTTTTGCTCTTTTTCCGTCAGAAAATGGGAATTTAACCTCCATTTTGTTTCTTATTTTCCAAAGGAGATAATAAATCGTTTCGCTCGTTTCCATCACAAAAAGGGAAATACTCTGATATAAAATTCACATGGCTAAATAATTTATTCTTACAAATAACGACTTTGTTTTTATAAGTTAAGACGCTAGAAATTCATGCTTGTCTTATTTTCATTGCATTTCGTTATTTAGTAGAGGTTTAAAAAAAATAATAATGCTCATTTATATTATTTCATTAATATTCATAACAAGCAAACTGTAATCTATATTTCACAACTTTGCGATTCTGGTTCTTTGTATGCTTGACATAAGAAAAAGCTAGACAATCTGATGACTATCTATGAGTGACCAATGAAGGCCGTTTAGCTAAGATCAAAGTGCAGATGATTTATCTGCACTCGACCTGGTCAGGGTGGCGAGGCGATCATTCAAACCGCAAACTCAAATCACCAAATCACTGACCACTAACGCTTGAAGACAGGCCTTGGTGGACCACAGTGGGCCGAATGGCACTTTCTGAGACTTAGAAGCCTTTAAAAAACAACAACAACAATGCGGCTGATTTCATCGTGTATTGTTGGGTTTGTCTTCTCTCTCTCTCTCAGAAACCACTCACCGATTCACTAATACAAGTTAGTTAATTAGTCGACAGATCATCCTCATTACACATCGAACCATTCAGTCCATGAGTGCTCGAATCCCCTCCTCAGCAAATCCCGCAGCGTGTAGTGGCTAACGACGCCAGTTCTGTGTTGGTTTATCAATCTTCTTTGGCTTCCTGCGTAGTGTTCTTGTTTGGCCACAACTCTTTTAATTTGCTGTTCTTACAGTCTTACCATGGTTGTAGATTCACAGTCATCACTTGGTTCTCGCAAAAGTCTTACTTCTCTTACTCTTAGAGCATCAGAATGTCAGCCTGGTCCATGGCGCGTCCGCCCTCAACAGTAGCCTTACCTGCGAGCTTGTCAGCCTGCTCATTTCCTTGTACTCCCGCATGCCCTGGCACGAAGATGAAACTAATCTTTGTCAGCCGAGACCGCTCCAGAGACAGCAACCACTCTTTTTCGGATCCACCCCATCTCTATCCCCTTGAGCATGCTCATTGAGTTGCTAAGGAAACATGCCCTAATGGATGTCTGTGTCTCGAGCCATGTTATTGCTTTACTTACTGCCATGACTTCCATAGTCAGGCTACTTGTGGTCTCAACAAAAGCACCAAAGTCCTCCTTCACAATTCTCCCTCCGGCCTGAGCCGTAAAACCCCATGAGCAAGTACAGGTAAATGGGAATATTATTAAACAAGTGAATCGGGGTCAATTATCTCGGAACAGTCATAACATCTTATGGGAGATGCCTTGAAGAGATTAGACCAAAAATCACCATGGCGAAGGTAGCCATGATGGAAAACATACCACATTGGGGTTTGTGTCATTCCATTTCATTCCTTCTATATTGCGCAGGCACAAATTAGTGAATGTATGAAGTTTATTTGTCATCGCTTCCGTTGTTCTCCCCGTTTCTAATCTATACTGCTGTGCTGATTCAACGGTCGAATTTACAATTTTAAAATTCTACACTTTGTGTTAATCTCTCTCTCTCTCTCTCTCTCTCTCTCTCTCTCTCTCTCTCTATATATATATATATATATATATATATATATATATATATATATATATATATATATATATATATATATATACATACATGTGTGTGTGTGTGTGTGTGTGTATCTGTCTGTTTATGTTTGTGCGTCTGTGCGTATGTCTATGTGCCTATCTGTCTATCTGGATGTGTGTATGTAAGTGTCTGTCAGTCTCCATATGTGTATCTGTGAGTCTGTATGTCTGTCTATATGTGTGCCTGTCTGTGTTTCTGTCTATGTGTCTGTCTGTGTATCTGTTTGTGTGTCTGTCTCCATGTCTGTTTGTGACTGTGTGTCTGTATGTATGTCTGTGTGTATGTATGTGTGTCTGTCTCCATCTTCGCGTGTATGTGCCTGTCTGTTCGCCTCCATCTGTACGTCTATCTGTATGCCTGTCTATGTGCCGATCTGTCAGTCTGCCCCACCACCCGCCCCCCTGCCTGCCTACAAGACACACATACTCACCAACGATAGTGGCAAACACGAAGACACCGATGAGGTAGCTCACGATGACAAAGACATATCTGCGAAAATAAACAAAACAAACACAAATAAACAGGTCACCGGGTCAGTTTAATGTAATGCAAGAACAGGAGTGCGCATGAGAAGATGATGTTTCAAGTCCACATTATACCGGGTGTTTGTAAAATCTTACTACACTGTATATGTAGAACAAAGTTGAAAAGTGAAGTACATGACGTAATAAAAAGTGTGCTCCAAAGTCCACTATGAAACAATATGCAGCGAATGGCTGTCGTCTGCTGGAGTAATTCTCTGCACTCCAAACAGAATGGTGTTATCAACGGAAGATTTTTTTTTTTTTGGTTGAACAAGAGATGTGTACAATCATGTCTTGAGCATTTCCAACACCTGTTATAATGAATACTTCATTAGTACTTTCCAGCTCACTCAAAAAACAGCATTAGACCATGGCAGCCACTACTGTAACTAATTTAATGATTTTAATTGCACATTTTTGACGTCTACATACAAGGTGTAGTGAGACTTTACAAACACCCGGTATAAACTTTAACAGTTAGTCAGAAGCATTACTTACTTACTGGTGAGTTAATTTAGTCGATAAGAAAAAACGCTCATAAAACGAGGTCCAACGGACGAGGGTTCGAGCCTGTGTTGGCGTCCGCCAATGTATGCACTCAGTTCATAAATAAACACACAGGTATTGTTTGGCGTTCATAGAAGTAGAAGAAAGAAGTGGGAATTAGAGCACGCATTAGACAGCATGAACATGGAAAACTATAGTTATCCACCGGGATTCGAACCTGTCACCTCCAAATGGCGACATCGCCTCGCTGCAGAAATAAGTGTTAGTTAGTTAGTCGACAGATCATCCTCATTGCACATGGAACCATTCAGTCCATAAGTGCTCGGATCCCCTCCTCAGCAAATTCCGTCGCGTGTAGCGGCTCACGACACCAGTTCTGTGTTGGTTTATCAATCTTCTTTAGCTTCCTGCGTAGTGTTCTTGCTTAGTCACACTTCTTTTAACTTGCTGTTCTCGCAGACTGACCATGGTTGTAGATTTATAGTCATCACTTCCCGTAGAGCATTCAACATATCAGACTGATTCATGGCTCGTCTGCCCTCCGCAGTAGTAGGAACAAATGTACTTCGGCGTAAAACCAACTAGCTCTTTAGTGCATTCCGGCCTACAACATGTGATCGCTTTATCACATCACAGGCCCAGAGAAGACTCCGCCTTCGGGTTTTGTTGTTGTTCTCTAGCTTTGAACTCAAGCTTAGTCCATACAAATACTACTACTTCTAGTTTACTGGACTGATTTTTGCGTGTGGAATAGCTTTCCCTATTACAAGCATCCCTCGTTATCAAATATACGCACTCCCACTTCTGAGGTACTTGTAATTTACTTCCACGAGTGAAGGACTAGAAGTTAACATTTTAGTCCAACTGCCCGGTGTAGGGATTGTACCCGCTACCTCGGTATCAACATACCGAATGTTTAAGAACGAGCGTTCTTGTCTAGTTGGCCATGCTGACATCCTTAACAGATTTTAAGATGAGTCTCTTACAGGTAAACTGCATGTTCATGAACTGGTTGCATACTGAAGACTAAATTTAAGACTCGACATCTCTGCATTCACTACACTTCCACACGTGCTCCTTCCCCCACTTCAAATGCTACAGAAGAGGTTTTACACAAAACGAGAAAAGAAAACTTGCAACAACCAACAGAAATGAGATTCCTGAGAAGAATACTCAGTGTATCAAGTAGAGAGAAAATCAGAAACGAAAAATCAAGTGGGGTTTATAGCAGCGCTAGATTTTATACGAAAACAGCAAATTAAATGGTCTGGCCATAAGTAGATTACCAACTAACAGTATACCACAATAAGCAATGATGTGCAGACCAAAAGGAACCAGAAGATGAGGCCGACTATGTAAACAATGGACAGAGGGAATAACAGAGTCTATGGAACCTCGATATATGAAGCCCATAAACGTGCACTCTCACGCTGTTAAGCGTCACCTCGAAACCGCAAGGTACAAGAGAAAAAAGATGATATTGAGATAAGATGGGTTTCAACGTTGATTATTCCAGTAGCAATGTGATTACAGGCCTGCCGGGCTCCTCTTTCACGCATTGAGCACTGTCCACACCCTCTTACCTCTATCTTCAGAGCCAGTACCTCCAGACAAGGTTTGCATATGCCATCTCACAACTGGTTATATACAAACAATTTGCTGTCACCTTGCAGTCTTCACAGACGATAGTTTGTTACATTGTGCTTCAAAGAGGGCGCAATAGCTACAACCCATGGCGGTAGCCTATGTGACTTATAAGGCCAATTCGCGCGGTAAATGTTCCTTCACAATGGTTGCATGTGAATACGTGGTAATTTCCAACATCACGCACCATATAACGTCTCACACGCTCATCGTTTGACTTATGTCCAACCATTTTTTTCCTTTGTCTTTATTCCGTTTCTGATCTTTGTCCTCCATACAATGCGATCAGCGGCGACTTGTTCCCAAGGTGCAATATCAATGCCTATATCTAACACAAACAGTAAACACACAGTAATGGAGGACTTAAGCGTTGACTTCTTGTTCAGAAAGCAATGGCAAGCCATTGAACGTAAAATTGCCTAGAAAATCAACCTGGGGTTAATGGGAACGCGTTGCAAAGGATATAATTAAAAAACAAAAATAGAGGACTTGATTTATGAAAGTCGCCGTCGAGAACGGAACATTACTAACCTTATGTCATACCGCCTCTGAGGAAAAAGATAACATTATACGGGATTAAACCCGGTGTGATGAAAAGTTTATCCTCTTGCTTTTAATCCTAATTTAAAGCTGATACAATTAGGATTAGTGTGACCATTTCTTTTTCTCAGCGTCATCTGACATTTCCGACAATTTTCCAAAAAATAAAGTAATTAGATAAATCCCTAAATCTGAAATATACACATGTTCGCACAGTAATTTCAATTGTCTACCACGATAATTTTAAACTGACTATCATGTCTTTCTGTTTGCACAAAACTGGCCTATGCAGATTAATCATGATGGCTTCTGCGATCTTTACTCCCCGGGAGAAGTTCCTTTCGGAACATAAATTCTGCTAACTCTGGGGATTGAACTAATATCCCTGTCATTGCGACGAGGCCTAATAATCACTACACCACCGTGTCTCTGTCTATAAATACCACACGAACTACAATAAGTGGCTGTTTGGACTTTTTACTGCAACCTCTACCGCTACAGGTAGTGAGCTGTATACTAATAGTGAATTTATTGCACCATCAGTTCTCTCATTTACTCAATGATTCCATCATGTTCGTCCGCGCAGCAACACTTAATTAACCACACCATTTCCGGCTAATTAAACAGGAATAAACACGGCTATTTATTTTTGTCTTTTCTAATCTACAAAACGAAGCAAATAAATAGTGTAAATAATTTATTAGCGGAAACAATTCACAAGCAAACAGAATCTAAACATACAAACTGTTTTCTATGATCACGTTTGTTTAGTTTCTAGTGCACGCGGGATAACTAAAAATTTAAGTTACGCCACACAGAGGAAAATACATGCATGTTTTAACGTAGAGGAATTTGTCAAGTTGTCTTTCTGTGCAGTTTTAGATGGCGTCTTTGAGTACACCAAATTACACATGGACTAGAAAAATGTTGGGCAATCCCGATGATGAGAAAACATGGGATTCAGACATCGTGTGGGTGGGCTTAGGTGGGCGGCTAAAAAGGTGGATGGGTAGATAGGTAAATCTTGAGGGCATGCTGGCAGGTAGGTACTAAAGTAGATAGTTACCTAGGTAGGTAGGTAGGTAGGTAGGTAAGTTGTAAATCCCGTTTGACTATTTAAAACATAAATATTAACAATAAAGTTGGTAAGAAACTCAAACAATCATCATCATCATCAATTGCACTGCCATCAGGCGTCGGCGTTTTTGTCTCTCCACAGATAGCTGTCCTTTGTGTTCTGGATCAACTCTGCTGATGATATTCCTGCACCGTAATCCGTCCAGCATAATTTCTCTTGGACTGCCTTTTCCTCTCTTCCCCTTGATCTTTCCATTTGTCACGATGTTTTCAAATGCCCCTCTTCTCATCACATGACCAAAGAAAGCTGGAATGCAGAGGTGTTTCCAAGGCACCAGGGCCGGAATCCATACTGGCCAAGACCTGCTGACAGGTCCACGCCGTGCGTCCTGGGCAACAGATCCATTCGGGGACCTGGCTAACATCAGTAGGATCGATCATTCCTCCTAAGTCGGAGAGTATCTGCCTGCATGGCGAGGCACCACCAGTCTGCACACCAATAAGCCAGACATGGGACAACGGATACTCACGCAAATCTCAGGTCCGGTATGACATCACACTGATGTTGGACAACAGGATGTATTCATCCGACATACAGGACTTCACTCTGGAGTTCACAGCCAGCGAACACAAGCAAGCAAGCAAAGAAAGTTGTTTGTCTCTTTTTTTAAAATCTTTTGTTTTATTAACCTCTTACAGGCAATCGTAGTTAGTTACTCTGGCAGTCCAAGGAATTCGCAACATTCGTCTCAAGAACCACATCTCTGTTGCCTCCAAGTTCTTCCTGGTGTGTTCATTTACATTCCAAGATTCATTGGTATACAGCAAAACAGGTTCTGTATAGCATTTCAACATTCTCTTTCTTACATTCAATAACAGTGACTTATTGCATAAGAAACCTTTCATTTTCTGAAATGCAGCTTTTGCTTGCCCTATTCTGTTCTTAATCTATGTTGTGCATCTCAATCTGATGTTATAGTTGCCCCTAGGTAATTAACATTAACAACTTGTGTAAGCATGTTTCCTCCTATTGTCATTTCAAGAACACAAAAGAAATCAAGATATAAGAAACAAAAAATAAAGTAAAAAAAAATACACAAAATAGTAGTGAGCCCTTATAAGGACTATGTGTCTTAAAAATCAAACATACGATGTCTGAATCACTTTATTTCTAGTCCTCTGGATTTCCGATATTTTCAAATTAGTTAGTTAGTTAGTCAGGCAGTTAGTCCTAGTGTAAGAGCGTGTGCTCCAAGATTGCGGGTTCTTCTAAGGAGAAGCCCTTTTCAGAATTAACATCACAAATTCTTTAAAAAAAAAAAAAAAAATAAAAAAAATAAATAAATAAATAAATAAAAAACAAACAAACAAACAAACTACAAACTTTCCTCAGTTACTTATTTGGAATTTAATTCACGGGTACTATGCCGTCTTGACAGACGATAGTTTGTAAAATGGAGTGAAACCTCTCCGTAGCACAAATCCTGGGCTGTATTTAGAGTACAATTGCAACTTGCTTGCGACAGGTCTTTCAGGACTCCCCTACTTTTGCACCACACGAAATAATAACTCGTGTCATTTGCAAAAGGAATGCAATTTATTTAGAGCTGGCGATAAACAAGCTCTGCGAGCGGAATACTTCATTGACAATAAACAGCATGGTACATTACATAGATGCAATGAAGAGGTGATAATGATACTATTAATCACTGAATGAAGTCTAAAGCCTAACAATCACTATTGTCTAGAAACTTATAGCATTCGTAAGGAACACGTCTATTCTCTAGTCGTCTCAGTCCTGGTCTGTCCTCACGCTACTCATTGCGTGTTCAAACACGGACGTTGGATTCTCCGTGCGCTGGCGAGTCTTGCGTGCATAGTGGCCCAGCACGCTGGCCAGCTCACTCGAGTAACCTGGTACTCCACGGTTACTCGTAGAGGCGAGTTTCCCAATGTCTTGGGGAAACCCTCGCTCAACTGTACTCAATGCTCCCTTGGTTGACACAAGTGTGTCCCGTTGTGAAGCTATTTATAGCGCTGGTGTCTCTCCTGTCTGGTGTCTTCTACTAGACTCTGTCTTAGCTCTATTACTTATCATCTTAACTCTCTAAACACTTATTGGGAATTTTGACACATGCAGCATGCAGCAAGCTCCTGAAGCTGCCGGATCAGCAAATCAATGCTCTGTGCTTCCATCCCAGACCAGTTGCCGAACAAAGGCTTAGGGCCTGGTCTGTTCTGTCACGGCATTTAGTGTTTAGATTGCATTTGCTCGCACTAGGGTAAGGCATGCACCCTTTCAGTTGCACACCTCCTCCCCAAGCCGTTAGCACAATGTGGGGGTGTTGATGTGGGGAGTTGCACTAACAGAAAGCAGATAGTGCCGTGTACGTTTACACAGTAGCTCAGTAATATCTGACTAAGACCTGACCATGTGGAGTCAATTATTTATTGAGGAAATCATGCTGGTACCACCGACTCTTTGATTCGCCTTTCTGCAACTTTGCTTAAGAACTTGGCCTTGACAATCACTGACCTACTTGGTAGGTGACCATTGCTTAAAACCTTATAATGACGAAACTGGACAACATCGATGACTGCTTCCTTCTCTGTCTGCTGGTCAAGGTACCCGGCTCTAGAAGATCGTTGCTTTCTCCGTTTACGGTATAGGTATCTGGCTCTAGATGACTGGTGCCATCCCTGTCTGCTGGTCAAGGTACCTGGCTCTAGATGACCTGTGCCTTCTCTATCTGCTAATCCAGGTATCTTGCTCTAGATTACTGGTGCCTTCTCTGTCTGCTGGTCGGGGTATTTGGCCCTTGACTGTTCACTCATCAGTGACCACTGATTGTCCCCAGTGATGGACGGGCTGTGAAATTTGTTGACGATCGTGCGGCAAAACACCATTCTCACTTTGCCAAGGTAACCAGGATGCCCTCAGTCACGGAGGGGAAAAACAGCAAGTAAAACAGGAAGAAAAACAGCAAGAAAAACAGGACATTTGTTTGATCGTTTGGCTAGGACACCAGCTTGATCAGAGAGGCAGAAAATCTACAGCAAAATGTGGAAACATACCCAATGCATAGACAATGCACCATATCATTTTTATTAGTTAATAATGAAGATATAAGCATGAACGTTTGCACACTTCCCATACGGCATGTTCCAATTGTTTATACAAAATTAAACTCCAACTGACCAAATAACATGGCTTCTCTTAACCGTTGAAATGGAGCGTGTTAGCAACTTGCGTTAAAAGCAGTGAATTGTGATATAATTTCTCAATTGCAGAGAAGAAAACTGTTGTGAATATCCACAAGCGTCTATGTGAAGTTTATGGAAGTTTTGTAGTCGATAGGAGTACAGTTAATCGCTGGGTTCAGAGGATCAAAGAATCAGTAAGTGTAGATACATGGCTGCTTTATCGGTTCTGCTACGGACATCCTGCTACAGTCACAAAGACATAAATGTTGAAACACGCTGAGGGCATTATTCTTACTGATGAGCGAATCATTACTCAACAACTGGCCTTACAGCTGTCAACCAGCAATGGTAGTGCAAATACAGTTTAATAAAAACAAAACAAACAACAACAGCAACAACAACAACAACTTTATTTTCTAAGATTTGCGCAAAATGCATTCCTCGAATTCTCACAAATAAACACAAATTGCAAAGGAAAGCAATCAATTTCTTTTGAATTGTTGGAGCATTCAAATGCTGATGGAGATACATTTTTGGCTAAGATCGTTACAGGTGACAAAACCAGGGCACATCATTTTAAACCTGAGACCAAATGACAGTCAATGGAGTGGCATTATCAGCAATCACCACGAAACAAGAAATTCAAGACTTCTAAAGCTGGAAAAGTCATGATCACTGTTTTTTAAGACATGGATTGTGTTATTCTTATGGATGCTATGCCAAGAGGAGAGACAATCAATTAGTACACTTACATTAAGATATTTACAGAACTCAATCAACGTTTTCGCAGAGTTCGGCCGAACACGAATCCACCAGACCTGCTTCTCCTTCACGACAACGTGTGCCCTCACACAAGTCTGGCAACACGGGAAGCAGTCACCAAATTGGGTTGACTGTACTACTCCATCCACCCTATAGTCCACATTTGGCACCATCTGATTTTCATCTATTTGGTCCACTTAAAGATGCACTCCGTGGGACAAGTTTTGAAAAGTATAAAGAAGTGATACATGCAGCACAGAAATGACTATAAGATCAAGACAAAATCTTCTACGGGCAAGGAATACATGCACTTGTTTCGAGCTGGCATAAAGCCGTACAAGTTGATGAGGCTCATGTTGAATAATACCGATATTTACACGGCATATGCATGTATATTGTGTATAAATGGCATGCACTTTTAATAAACAGCTCGTAAGAAAAACGATATGGTGCATTACTTTCTGAACGCTTCTCGTAGTATATACAGAAAACCGCAATCCGAAGACTTTAAATAAAACGCGCGCCCCGAAAGCAGGTTTAAAGACTTATTATTATTTGTCTTGTTTGGACAGAACGAAGAGAGAGAAGCCGGTATAGATTGACCCCAGTAGAGGACGTGGCGATCTAGGCTAATGATCAACACAAGCTCCCACGGATTTATTTGAGCCATATAAATCCTGCACGGAATGATCCCAGCCTATCTACATATTTGGCAGAATGTCTGTCTGCCCGCCTGCATACTTAACTGTATACTTTCCTAATAGTATGTCTGTCTACTGTCTATATAGTGTTTACTGTTGTTTACTCTTTTCTGTTTGCTTACTGTCTGCCTGTCTAGTGTCTGGCTGCCTACTATAAGCCTGCCTATATCTGTCTACTGTCTGTCTGTCTGCCTAATATCTGTCTGTCCACCGCATATATATAGTATCTACCATTGCTTACTATTCTCTGCTTGCTTACTGTCTGCTTGTCTACTGAATGCCTGCCTATATCTGTCTACCTACTGTCTGCTTGCTTCTATCTTTCTGCCTATGACCTGTCTACTGTCTGCCTACCTGCTGTCCGCTTACCTTTTGCTTGCTTATTGTCTGTCTGCCTACCTACTGTCTGACTACCTGCCTAGTGTATGTACGTAATAGTAAAGGTGGGTGAAAGACCTTTTGATATCAACATCATACATGTTTATGCACTAACAACAAACAGTAGTGATAACAGCATCGGTGAATTTTATAACCATGTTTAGAATGCCTTCAAGAAATACAAGCATTCAGAATTTAATATCATAGTAGGTGAATTTAATCCTAAAGTTGGAAATCAACATGACGGATGCATAGTAGGCAAGTTTGAACTAGTGAAACAGAATGAAAGAGGTTTCAGACTTGTACGGTGGACACAAGAGCATGATATGTTTGTTGGAAACGCCTGGTATCAACATCACCCAAGGAGATTATGGACATGGATGAGTCCTGACCATAAGATCAAATTATGCATGTGTGGTTAGATTATGTGAAAGACCTTTACGATGCTAAAAGAGGAGAAAAGTATGATATTCGGAATAATAATGAAGGACGATCAATTTTGAAGATGGAAGTACAGAATGCTTTTAACCATGTGAATACTGGTAAGAACCCGGGCATAGACAACATCACAACAGGAATGATCAATGCCTTAGAAGAATATGGAATAGACCAGGTCACCAGACTGCTGAACGCAATATATGATACCTTCTGAATTATGTAATTCTATATTTATTGCAATCCCGAAGAAATCAGGAGCCTTGGAATGTGATCAACATCGAACAATTAGTATAATGAGCCACATCACGAAGAGTTTGCTAAGAATCATCTTGCAAATAGTTAGGAAGAAAATACAACCCGAAATAGGAGAACAATTTGGGTTTGTAGAAGACAAATTATAATTTAATTATAATTATAATTATAATTATAATTAACAAAAAATAATTTTGGACCGGAAAACATCAACGTCTGTTCAGGGATATTGGGCCGTGTCGGACAGAGTACTACTAGTTAAATTGAGTGGCAGACCTTTTAACATAAATGTTATTCAAGTATATGCCCCAACAGGAGAGTCCAGTGAAGATAGTGTAGAGGAATTTTATAATGACATAGAGTCTGCCTTAAAGAAATGTAAAAATTCAGAAATAAACATTATAATAGGGGACTTCAATGCAAAAGTAGGAAATCAAGGGGATAGATACACAGTAGGAAACTATGGTTTAGGAGAGAGAAATGAAAGAGGATACAGACTAGTAGAGTGGACAAAAGAACAGGAAATGATTGTAGGAAACACCTGGTTCAAGCAACACCCTAGAAGATTATGGACCTGGAGGAGTCCTGATAGCAGGATTAGAAACCAGATTGATTACATTCTCATTAGCAGAAGATTTAGAAACGCCCTAACAGTAGCAAAAACAGTTCCCAGTGCTGATTGTTATAGTGACCACAGATTACTCACAGGAACATTGAGGATAAAGTTGAAGAAAGTCAAGTATACAACAGGGAACACTAAATATGATTTGTGTACATTGAGTAATGACAAGGAAATACAAAACAAATTCAACATAGAAGTACAGAACAGATTTGAAATATTGTCTGATCTAGAGATCCTATTCCAGGATGTGGATGATCAATGGGAAATGTTAAAGAATTCAATCAATATGGCTGCAGAAACAACTATTCCAAAATTAAAGAAGGTGGGTCGTAAGAAATGGATGACTGAGGAAATTTTACACTTAATGGAAACAAGAAGACTCAACAAAAATAATCCTGCCAAATATGAAGAAATTCACAGACAAGTCAGAATATTATGTAGGAAGGCAAAAGAATCATGGCTTGAGGAAAAGTGCTTAGAAATTGAAAAACAACACAACAGTCAAAATACCAAATTAGTGCACAAAAGGATTCAGGAACTTACTAATAAAAGAACAAGTACATCAACAGGCTGTCTAAGAACTAAGGATGGCAAAATCATAATAGAAAAAGATCATATTCTACATGTATGGACAGATTATGTGAAAGACCTGTATAATGATAACAGAGAGGAACAGTATGCTATTAGATTTAATAATGAAGGACCAGCAATTTTAAAGATGGAGGTTCAAAATGTTCTTAAGCATATGAAAGCTGGCAAGACCCCCGGTGCAGATAACATCACAACAGAAATGATTAAAGCTTTAGAAGAATTTGGACTAGAGCAAGTCACTAGACTGCTGAACACATTATATGATACTGGAGATATACCTTCTGAATTATGTAATTCTGTATTTATTGCAATCCCAAAGAAATCAGGAACCTTAGAATGTGATCAACATAGAACAATTAGTATAATGAGTCACATCACAAAGATTTTGTTACGAATTATCATGCAAAGAGTGAGGAAGAAAATACAACCTGAAATAGGGGAAGAACAATGTGGTTTTGTAGAAGGAAAGGGTACAGTAAATGCTGTGTATATGCTGCGAACAGTTATTGAACGTGCTTTAGAAGTAAACAAGGATATACATCTTTGCTTTATTGACTACACAAAGGCTTTTGATAGAGTAAGACATGTCAACATTGTGGATATGCTGGCAGATCTACAAATTGATGGGAAAGACATTAGACTTATAAAAAACATATATTGGAAACAACAAGCTGCAATAAGAATTGATAATGAAGTAGGACAATACCAACCTATTAAGAGAGGTGT
Organism: Cepaea hortensis; assembly: GCA_963921405.1. Taxonomy (NCBI): domain Eukaryota; kingdom Metazoa; phylum Mollusca; class Gastropoda; order Stylommatophora; family Helicidae; genus Cepaea; species Cepaea hortensis. Next base: position 410,504,673 of record OY992876.1, read on the forward strand.
TAGGCAGGGATGTGTAATGTCTCCAGATCTTTTTTCCTTATACAGTGAAAATATTTTCAGAAATGTAGAAGACCTAAATGGAATCAGGACGAAACATAAATAACATTAGATATGCAGATGATACAGTATTGATTGCAGACAATGCACAGGATCTGCAACAATTAGTAGACGCTGTGGTTGTACACAGTGAGCAGCTGGGGTTAGAATTAAATTGTAGGAAGACACAGGTTATGGTCGTCACTAGGAAGAACGAAGTACCACAATGTAATATACAAGTAAATGGGAATATTCTTCAGCAAGTGAATCGGTTCAATTATCTCGGAACAGTCATAACATCTGATGGCAGATGCCTTGAAGAGATTAGAACAAGAATCGCCATTGCGAAGGTAGCCTTTAGCAAGATGAAAAACATTCTGACCAATAAAATGATGTCTATTGAAACGAGAAAAAGAGTGTTGAGGGGATACATAGAGCCTGTTCTTTTGTATGGATGTGAAACTTGGACAATGTGCAGTCAAGCTGAAAAACATCTGATGGCTGCAGAAATGTGGTTTCTGAGGAAAATGCAAAGAATACCATGGACAGATAGAAAAACCAATTACCAAGTACTACAAGAGACAAATGAAAATCGTAGATTGATTAGAGAAATTAGACGTAGACAGTCAGGGTTTTTTGGACATGTTATGAGAAGAAATGGACTGGAGAACTTGGTGACAGCTGGCAAGATCGAGGGGAACAGACCAAGAGGAAGACCGAGAGGAAAATACCTGGATGGCTTGGCCACATGGCATGGACGAGACAGGAACACTGAGCTGATCCACGACTCTGGTGATCGAGTGAAATGGCGAATCATGACCGCCCACGCTTTCCGGCATGGCACATGATTGATTGATTGATTGAAGACAAAGGTACAATTAATGCTGTGTATATACCGAGAACATTAATTGAACGTTCTACAGAAGTAAACAAAGACCTACATCCTTGCTTTTATTGACTACGCAAAGGCTGTCGATAAAGTAAGACATGTCAACATGATGCAGATGCTTGCAAATCTACACATTGATATGAAAGATCTTAGACTTGTAAAAAACATATATTAGAAACAACAAGCTGCTATAACGATTGATCATGAAATAGATCAATATCAGCCCAGTATGAGAAGTGTGCGACAGGAATTTGTAATGTCTCCAGATCTTTGTTATCCAAACTCTAAAAGTATTTTCAACAATTTAAAAGATATGAGAGGAATCACCATTGGGGGACGTAACATCAATAACATTAGATAAGCGGAGGATACATTAATGATTGCTGACAATGAGAAGAATCTGCGGTTGTTGCACACAGTGAACAACCAGGATTATAATTAAATTGTAAGAAGACACAGATTACGGTCGTCACTAGAGAAGAAGGAAATACAACAATGTAATATACAAGTTAATGGGAATATTCTTCAGTGAATGGGTAAAATTATCTCGGAACAGTCATAACATCTGATGGGAGATGCCTTGAAGTGATTAGAACAATTATCGCATTGGCAAAGTAGCCTTTTGCAAGATGAAAAAACATACTGACCAACAAAAAAAATGTCATTTGCAACGAGAAAAAAAGTTTTGAAGTGCTACATAGAACCTGTACTTTTGTATGGATGGGAATCGTGGATAATGAGCAGACAAGCTGAAAAATATCCCACGGCTGTGGAAATGTGGTTACTGACGAAAATGTAAAGACAGACAGAATAACCAATGACCAAGTCCTGCTAGAAACAAATGACAACCGTAAACTGATTAGAGAAATTAGACGTAGACAGTCACATTATTTTTGGACACGTTATGAGAAGAAATAAATTGGGAAACTTGGTGACAACTGGCAATATTGAGGGGAACAGAAAAAGGGGAAAGGCAGAGAAGTAAATACCTGGATGCCTTAGCCACGTGGTGTGGTCTAGACACTGGTAATCGTGTGAGATGGCGAAACACGACCGCCCACGACTATCGAAATGGCACATGATGATGATATAATTTACGGGTCATAGATGAAGTGCATATTATTAAATATATTACGTCTTCGCATGGAACCATCAGTATTCAATAATGAATATTCTCTGTGCTGCACGGGAATGTCATTATGAGAAGCACATCATATAGTGGAACGACAGTGTTTCGGGGTGTCCCGAATGGACGTGAATTACTATAAAACAAGTTTGTTAGCTTGAATTCAATACAATTTCACCAAAACTTGGAAGAAATTTCGCCGCTTTCCATGATTTCAGTTGCCCTTGGACCTATGAAAGACATATTTTTTTTGCGTGGGAGTTAATATAAGACAGCAGCAGAAAAAATGTCACAGCGATGCAACAAATACTCCACAAAAAAAAAAAAAAAAAAAATTGAACGTGAATGAGGGCAACCATTTGTGAACGCACTCCATTTGCACCTTGCCGTCTTGACAGACGATAGTTTGTGCTCTAAAAAGGCATAATAACTTTTAACTATGGCGGTAGCGAGTGTGACTGATAAGGCCGATTTGCGCTGTAAATGTCCGTTCACAGTGGGTGCATCTGAACACGTGGTCATTTCCACCATCATGCACCATCTTACGTCTCAAATGCTTGGTGTGTGACTTTTCTGCAATAATTTTCTTGTGAACGCACTATACTTGTGTTATTTCAGTGTTGTTTAGGGAAAGTTGAACAAACATTTCCCAGGCATCTTATCGACTAGTGGATCGTGCAGAAGAGAAACATACAATTACAGGGTATATAAAGCTATACGTGGTACATGTTTTCTAAGTTGTTTCCAACTTGTGTGTAGTGCTACACTTGTGCTACGCAAGAGAGTAGTAGGTGGGGCAAAAAGAACATTTGACAATTTAGATTTTGACAATAATTTATGTAGAAAAACAAACATGTAATTATCGTTATTTAGTCACTGTCAGATTGCCGTCTTGAACGACGACAGTTTCTATCGTTGTGCTTAAAGTAAGGCAAAATAACTACAAACCATGGCTGGGACCAGAGATGGAGTTGTACCTCGCCATAGCACAAAGCCTGGGCTGAATTGTAGAGACCATGTGTTGATCCCTCTCTCGGCCAGTCAAGTTTACTCCAGAGGGAAGGTAACACCAATACCCCTGGAACAAGTCAATCTACAGAAGCTGTCGGATCAGCAAAGCAATGCTCTAACTCTCCGCCTGACGGAGCTTCGAACCTAGACCAGTTACCGACCAAGGCTTAGGGCCTGGTTTGCTCTGCCATGACAGTTAGTCTTTAGACTGAATTTCCACGTACTAGGATCAAGCCTGTACCTTCCCAATTGCACTCCTCCGACCGAAGCCGTTGGCACAATGTAGGGTGTCGGGTTTGGTGAGCGCCGCTCAACACTCGGCGTTAACAGAAAGCATCACTGTAGAACATCAACGACCCAGATCTGTGGAGATGTATAAACACCTGCGCAAGTTGATAGGGCGCATGTTGATGATGAATGTAGAACTCAGAAGTCCTAGTAACGTAATGTAGCATACACTCAATTCTCGCAGATTCACGTCTCACAACAGAGTTCACAAAGTGGACTTAAACCCTTCTTGAATCTCTCAAACGTTATTCCTAAACTCTCAAAGACTATTCTTAAACCGGTCAAACACTATTCTTACATGGTCACAAAACATTCTTTTCAGATACTCTTTGGAAATTGATCCGACACTGTTCCTAAACTGGCTAAATACTATTCTGAAACTGCACACAATCGATCAATCACGACAATGCGTGCCATGTAAATGTCACAAAAGAATATCGACAAAAGTGAAAACATCTCTAAACGGTGTTATTATTATACTTACGCCGAGTTTGACATCCGAAGGCTGTGGAAGAAAAGTAAATGGAGAGTCAGTAAACTGTTTTATCACGGTATGGATATTTACATGTTGTATGTGTGTGGATGCTCACATGTTGTATGTGTGTGGATGCTCACATGTTGTATGTGTGTTGATGTTCACATGTTGTATGTGTGTGGATGCTCACGTGTTGTATGTGTGTGGATGTTCACATGTTGTATGTGTGTGGATGCTCACATGTTGTATGTGTGTGGATGCTCACATGTTGTATGTGTGTGGACGCTCACATGTTGTATGTGTGCGGATGTTCACATGTTGTATGTGTGTGGATGCTCACATGTTGTATGTGTGTGGATGCTCACATGTTGTATGTGTGTGGATGCTCACATGTTGTATGTGTGTGGATGCTCACATGTTGTATGTGTGTGGATGATCACATGTTGTATGTATGTGGATGCTCACATGTTGTATGTGTGTGGATGTTCACATGTTGTATGTGTGTGGATGCTCACATGTTGTATGTGTGTGGATGCTCACATGTTGTATGTGTGTGGATGCTCACATGTTGTATGTGTCTAGATGTTCACATGTATGCGTGCATATATTTACGTGTTGTATGTGTAAGGGCATTCACTTGTTGTATGTGTATGAATGTTCACACGTTGTATATGAGTGGATGTTAACATATTGAAGTGTGTGGATGTTTACATGTTGTATGTGTGTGGATATTTACGTGTTGTATGTGTAGGGATGTTTACGTGTTGTATGAATGTGGATTTTCACATTTTGTATGTGTGTGGATGTTCACATTTTGTCTTTGTATGAATGCTAACATTTTGTCTGTGTATGCATGTTAATATCATGTTTGTGTATAGATGTTCACATCAATACATCGGATATATAAAATCCATAACACAGCCAACAAAAACAAGACTAACCACACTCAATAAAACAGACACGTAAAAAGATATATTTCTAATGGGAGATAAATGACAGAAAGTGATTAATTTAGATTATATAGGTTCTTTGCTTACGGGCGATAGAAATGTGATGACAGAAATTACAATAATCACAAATCATTGCTCTGCAAAAACTAAAACAATTAAACCCTTTGTTTAGATTGGAACAGATATAATAACACAAGTCGAAACACAAATCTTATATATAAATTAGGATGTGCGTATGTATTTATGTATCTCTGTATGTCCTTTATTTGTTCGCGAACGGCCCATCCGATTGAGATGAAATTTTCTACACGCCTTCCTTTCAGTCCAGAGCAGCCAACTGTGATATTTTGTTAGTGTGAAATCGCCTGCTTACTCAGTATTATTTCATTTTTCATTTTTCATCATAATTTCATATATTTCAGGGGATCTAACTCGTAAAAGTTATTTCAAGGGGCATAACTTTTCTGTATAACTTATAGTCATATTGTGGCATCGTTTTCAAAGATTTATAAACTCTTTGTCCATAGTTATGTACCGGCATATGAGTTATAATAAATAATGATACAATCTGTAAGGCATTTTCAAAGTTTTCATAAAAATGATGCACAATGCATAACATTGTAACTCATCTTTTTTTGCTTAAGAAGTTACTGTAGTCATGCAGGTGATTAGAAAGAGTTTTCATTAAAAATAATGGATGGTGTGTGGAAGAACGTTCTTTTAAGTTACTTTTTTTGTTGTATGAATTTAACGAAGCCGGACAGGGTCAGGCAGACAGATAGACAGACAGACAGACAGATAGACAGTCGGGAACAGGAACTTATATGACTACTTATATAAATTAAATGAGATGCTTCACACCAGGAGCTGGGCAATGCCGGGCCGGGTCAGACAGACAGACAGACAGACAGACAGACAGACAGACAGACAGACAGACAGACAGACAGACAGACAGACAGACAGACAGACAGACAGTAACGGGAACGAGAACTTATATGACTACTTATATGAATTAAATTAGATGCTCCCCACCAGGGTCTGGGCGAAGCCGGGCAGGGTCAGCTAGTAGCATATATATTTCGTGTGGTAATATTACAGAGTTGCATCTCCTTTACAGGACGTCATAGTCAGCCCTGGCATTTATAATATTTGACTGAGATTTCTTGGGAAGTTTACGTTCAGTAATATGCCATTGCTTTCTAAAAGACCGATACTCATACCACTGTAAGAAAACCAGCGCAAGACGGCCTGCTTCCAAACTGCCTGCAGCTGTGGTTTGAATGCGATATTTTGGATTCGCCGTCTCTGTGGCGAAAGAGTTCCTGACGCAATTCATAATCCCGCATACCGCATTTGAAACACAGCTGCTGGCGGTTTGGCAGCAGACCGTCTTGGTTTTCATGCAATGGTATGAGACTCATACTATGAGTGTAGGTCGTTCGGAAAGCAATGGCAAACTACTGAACATAAACTTGTCAAGAAATCACAAACAGCAAAATAATTCTGGGGTTGACTACCACGTCCTCTAAATGTTATTTAACTTAATTTTAAGATGATTTTACACATGACATCAACAGTGGTAGGGCATCTGGCTATGACGAAGAAACATCTATAACAACAGTTATGGTGAGAATGTTAAATGGATGGTGATGATGATGATGAACAGGAAACACACGATATAAAATGTTCATTAGAAACTATTTCATCATAAAAGCTTGGACATATTATCCCCACGTATCGATATCTTAATCACTAGGAGTCGAATCCCTAGAGTCCACTATTTGGAACGACGCATTCAACATGCGATAGCTGTTAATCTTTGTTTTATTTCTATGTGACCTGATGTTAATTTTTAAATATCCTCTTTCTAGATTGCCAGGAAGAGACCCATGAAAGTAGGACGTTACGTAAAGAGACAGCTGGACTTAAGGAAGGACGGACTGACGGGCGGGCGGGCGGGCGGAGGGACGGAGGGACTGAGAGACGGAGAGAGACAGACAGACGGAGAGAGACAGACGGAGAGAGACAGTCAGACGGTGAGAGACAGAGATAGACAGAGACAGAGAGAGACAGACAGAGACAGACAGAGAGAGACAGAGAGAGAGGCAGAGAGACAGAGACAGAGACAGAGAGACACAGAGAGAGACAGAGAAAGAGAGACAGAGAGACAGACAGAGAGACAGAGAGACAGAGACAAAGAAACAGAGAGAGAGAGAGAGACAGAAAGAGGCATAGACACAGAGAGACAGAGAGACAAAGATAGAGACACAGAGATAGAGAGATAGAGACAGACAGAGGCAGAAACATAGAGAGACAGGGACAGAGATAGACAGAGACAGAGAGAGAGACATATTCAAATTGAGAGAGACAGAGACAGAAACAGAGACAGAGAGAGACAAGGAAACTGAGAGAGACAGATAGAAAGAAACAGAGACAGAGATAGAGAGAGACAAGGAAAGACAGAGAGAAAGACAGACAGACATAAAGAGAGAAAGAGAGAGAGAGAGACGGAGACAGAGAGACAGAGACAGAGAGAAACAGAGAGAGATAGACAGATAGAAAGACAGAGAGACAGAGAGACAGACAGGGAGACAGAGTAACAGATAGACAGACAGAGAGACAGAGAGAGACAGACAGAGAGACACAGAGAGACACCAGAGAGACAGAGACAGAGTGAGACAGAGGCAGAGTGAGAGACAGAGACAGAGAGAGAGACAGAGACAGAGAATTAGAGACAGAGACACAGACAGACAGACAGAGACAGACAGAGACAGAGAGAGAGAGACTGAGGCAGTGACAGATAGAGAGATAGAGAGACATAAAATAGATAGAGACAGAGACAAAGAGAGACAGAGACAGAGACGGAGAGACAGAAACAGAGACATAGACAGAGAGAGACCGAGAGACAGAGACAGAGAGAGACAGAGACTAATAGACTGACAGAAACAGAGAGAGGCAGAGACAGAGACAGACAGACGGACAGAGAGGCAGAGAGAAACAGAGAAACAGAGAGACACAGAGAGACAGAGAGACAGAGAACGAACGAACGAACGAACGAACGAACTTTATTTCAAAAGGGTAATAAATTGGGCACGCAGGCCCGTCTTACATTCGGCCCTTTCAATCACTCATCTTTCAATCAGAGAGAGACAGAGAGACAGATAAATAGATAGACATAGAGACAGAGAGACAGACAGTGTGACAGAGAGACAGACAGAGAAGCAGTGACAAAGAGAGAGACAGAGACAGAGAGAGATAGAGACAGAGAGAGAGACAGAGACAGAGAGTCAGAGAGATACAGAGAAACAGAGAGACAGAGACAGAGAGAGACAGAGACAGAGAGAGACACTGACAGAGAGAGACACAGACATAGAGAGACAGAGACAGAGAGTGACAGAGACCGACAGAGACAGAGACACAGAGACATAGAGAGACAGGGAGAGAGTTAGAGACAGAGACAGACAGAGAGACACAGAGACAGAAACAGAGAGAGACAGGGACAGATAGAGAGACATAGAGACAGAAACAGAGACAGAGACAGAGATAGACAGAGACAGAGAGACAGGAACGGAGACAGAGACAGAGGCATACAGACATATAGAGATAGACAGAGACAGACAGACAGACAGAGACAGAGAGACACATAGACAGAGAGACAGAGAGACAGAGAGAGAGACAGAGATAGACAGAAAGACAGAGAGATAGAGAGAGTAAGAGAGACAAAGAGACATACAGAGAGACAGAGAGACAGAGAGACAGACAGAGAGACAGAGAAACAGAGATAGACAGAGTCAGAGATAGACAGATACGAGATAGACCGAGACAGAGACAGAGACAGAGACAGAGAGAGACATAGACAGAGAAAGACATAAATATACAGAGACAAAGAGAATCAGAGACAGAGAGGAAAGGAGAGATAGAGACAGAGACATATAGAGAGAGATATAGATAGACAGAAACGGAGACTGAGACAGATAGAGAGACAGAGAGACATAAACAGGGACAGAGACAAAGAGAGACATAGATTCAAAGACAGAGACAGAGAGACGGAAACAGAGACAGAGTGAGAGAGAGACAGAGAGAGACAGATAGACAGACAGACAGAGAAAGACAGAGAGACAGAGAGACAGAGACAGACAGAGAGACAGACAGTGACATAGAGACCGACAGAGAGACAGACACAGAGGCAGACAGAGAGACAAAAAGAGAGACAGACAGACAGACAGACAGACGGAGAGATAGAGAGACAGACAGAGAGAGAGACAGATGGAGAGACAGCTAGACAGACAGAGAGACAAAGAGACAAACAGAGAGACAGATGGAGAGACAGAGACTGAGACAAAGAGAGACAGAGACAGAAACACAGAGAGACAGAGACAGAGAGACAGAGGCAGCGACATAGCGAGACAGACACAGAGACAGAGCGAGACAGACACAGAGACAGAGAGCGACAGAGAGAGAGACACAGAGAGAGACAGACAAAGAGAGACAGGGAGAGACAGAGATAGAGTGAGAAAGAGACAGACAGAGACAGAGAGAGACAGAGTGGCAGAGAGAGACAGACAGGGAGACAGACATACAGCGAGAGACAAACAAACAAACAAACAAACAGACAGACAGACAGACAGACAGACAGAAAGATAGACAGATAGATAGATAGACAGACAAAGCGAGACATACATAGAGAGAGAGCAGACATAGAGAGACAGACAGAGAGAGACAGAGTGACAGAGAGAGAGACAGACAGACAGACAGACAGTCAGACAGACAGACAGACAGACAGACAGACAGACAGACAGACAGATAGAGAGAGACAGAAACAGAGTGCCTGAGACAGAGTGCCAGAGACAGAGAGACAGAGACAGAGAGAGACAGAGAGAGACAGAGAGAGACATATAGAGACAGACAGAGACAGACAGAGACAGAGAGAGGCAGATAGACACAGAGAGGGACAGAGAAAGAGAAAGAATGAGATAGAGAGAGAGCCCGCAGGCCCGTCTTACATTTTGTCCTTCCATTCACTCATCTTTCGTTCATAAGTTAAACCATTGTGCATGTTACATTCACTTAGGAAAAAAAGCATAGTCAAATGAATATTATAAACATAAACAATGCATAGTACCATGTTGTATAAGACAGGCAGGCTCACATTTATGCACCCACTCAATAACACACAAATAGTGTTTGTCCATCAAGAATGATGATGACCATTCATTTCATCCGGTGGGGTTGAAAGATTGGAGCCGTTCTAAGATGGCTGATAAGGCCTATTTTGCCTCGAAATGTACCCTGACAATGTGGGCAAAAAATACTTGACGTACCAAGAGGATCTTCTCCTGTGATATTTTGGTGCAGTCTTTTTTTTTCATTACTCTTGCAGTCCTGTTTGCTTCACGAGTGACTACACCCATGCTTAATGATGTTCGCCATGAATTTCGGTCTTTGGCAGCAGTCTCCCATGTGTCGTGATGAATTCCAAGAGGTTTGAGCGAAAAGATTAGTGTCTTTAAAGAGTTTCCCCTGGCCACCTTGGGAGCGTTTACCACAGCTCAGCTCACCGTAAACAAAATTGTGTATGGAGCCTGTGATTTGGCTTGCAAGTTGTGTGAACAGCCCAGCGAATCTGATTCCTCATTCGTAGAGTGTGGATACTGGGCATGGAAGCTCTTTCTAAGACTTCAGTGTATGGGATTTAGTCTTGCCATTTGATCTTCACAGATTCCTAAGGCAGACTGTGTGGAAGTGGTTTAATTTCCTGGCGTGTCGCCGATGAATAGTCCAGGTTTCACAAGCATATAACATTGTGGATAATATGACTGTTTTGTGGACTCTCAGCTTTGTTTGCAGGCTTATTCCATTTCTGTCCCACACATTTTTGTACAGTCTGCTAACGGCCGCGCTGGTATTGGAGATTCTTGCATTCATTTTGTATTCTATTGTGACAGCTTGTGACACAGTGCTGCAAAGATAGGTGAATTTGCCCACAACACTTAGTCACTGACCAGTCACTTTTAAATTCGGCACAGTGTGATTAATCCCTGGGGCTGACTGTTGCATAACTACAATCTTCTTTAAGTTGATATTGAACCCAAAGTATATAAGAGAAAGCTGAAACGTTGTGTTACGTTATAGCAAACAAGCGAGACATTTGGCTTCTCATCTCATCTCATCACGTTCCTCTTGTACCTTGAATGAATCACTGAAAAACGAGAAGTAGGTTGAGAGCTTTACCAAAGCACAACTACAAAAAAAAAAAAAAAAAAAAAAAAACAATGGACGTTGCGGCCAAAGCCTTCGTCAGCACAGAACAAACAAACAAAAGTAGATTAACTAATACACGATCGACACTACATGAATGTATAAATATCAACCCATCTGTGTCCTAGCTTGAGACGGCTATCCATGGGTGGAATGGAACGGATGTTGTGGAAAGGGGTCAACTGCCTAAAGGTCAGTACAGCCAGAAACTCGGTGATTGGTTAATTCAACCGGTGAGGGAACCCGCGCTAAGGGTATCGGGGTGCGCCCAGGAGAGCGAATGGAAAAATATGGATGTGTAACTCTGTTGCGATGTAACGGATGCAGTACGCAATTCCGCCAAGTTCACAAGTGACGGTAATTAAGAACGCAATGAGAAACGACCCCATGCAAACCAAACAAGAAGTCACAGAAAGCAGAGATAATGCTGGTGGTGACTCCCACGTCCTGCGAAGGACATACAACTGGCTTTGAAGTGGACTATAAGATGGCGGAGATGGAGAGGGGGGGGGGGGGGTTGTGGATAAGGGGCGTGGGGGACTAAATAAAACTGTGTTGGACATTGAGGCCGTGAGGGGAAAGTGAACCCAACTGGAAGATAAGACGGTTTTCCAATGTCTTGCGGTCGCGTTCGTGAGATGTGCACGATTTTATCACCGTAACACGTATGTCGGCAACCCCACAGTGGTCGGAACTGTTGAAGTCTAGGGGTACCGGTTTCTTGGCACCACTGTCGATATCGGATAAATGTTGTCTAAATCTGTCCGCAAGACGAAGGCCCATCTCTCCAAGATACCTCATGTCGCAACGTGTGCAGATGATCGCATAGATGACGTTGCGACTCGTACATAAGAAACCCTCTCGGATGTGGAAAGTAGTCTTAGGGAAAGTGAGACTTGTGGTTTGAAGGACTCTTGTACCTTGCAGTGTCGAGGTGAAGCATAAAGAGCGGGGGGGGGGGGGGGTGCCCATGTATTGGCTTCATATAGTGAGGTTCTCATGGTCTCTGTAATTCTCTCTATACATCGTTTACGTGGCCGGCCTCTTCCTCTGCTTATTTCTGGTCTGTACATCTTTGCTTGTTGAGGTATACTGTTAGTTGGCAATCTAGTTAAAAGGCCTAACCATTTAAGCTGCTATTTTCTGGTAAAGTCTATCGCTGCTATAACCCCAACTTTAGTCCTGATTTCTTAATTTCTGATTTTCTCTCTTCTTCATCTATCTTCTCATAGAGTAAAATGTCGAAATAACGTTATTGTCTTTATTTTCTCGGCGTTCGCTCGCTTTGAACTCAAGCGTAGTCAACATACGTGCTAATATTTCTAGTACACTAGACTGATTTTTGCATGTGAATTAACTTTCCCTATTACTGGTGTCCCTCACTATCAGGCGAGCCCATTCTAACTTCTGAGGTACTTGTAAATTAGGTCCTCAAATCAAGGAAGAAAAGAAAATATTTTAGTCCAGCTGACTGGTGTAGAGGTTGAACTCTCTGCCTCGGCAGCAGCACATCGGAAGTTTAAGAACGAGCGCTCTTATCAATTGAGGGCGAGGTTCTGCATAGGACAGGCTAATGGACCTCGAACCAAAAGCTTAGAACCGCTACTATAAAGTTGGATACAAGACATGGCGATCATCCGGTCCTTGTTTAATTGACCAGTGTTTTTCCTCGCTTCTGTTGGCTGATTAATTCTGACATGAGAACAGTAAAGGGAAGAAAAATGGTGCACGTTGTAATGAAGATGAATGAGGGAGATTAAGAGACGCCAAATGGATCGAAATATAGGGGAATGATCTTTCGGGTAGGGTGGAGTATAATATGTAGGGTCAAGATGGGGGAGGGGGTGAGAAAGGAGGCTGTGTTATGTGTTGCCGAATGAAAGTGTAAGAAGTGGAATGAGGAGCGGTGGTGGGGGGGGGGGGGGGAAGGGTGGTACGAACGAAGAATGGGTAAATAATTGCGGTGAATATTCTAGAATGAGGAGGGAAAGACAGAACGGTATGGATGGTGAGGAAATGTGTGTCTACGTGTATGTCTGCTTGTGTGCGTAAAGATGGATGGTTAACAAGTATGAACAAATGCAAGAATGAACGCATTAATAGGGAAATAACAACGGATGCTGGTTAGAAGTGTAGTTCGACTAGAGTGGCAACTCATTGGAGATTCTAGTCAACAGATTCAGCGCTAAACATAAAGTAGGTTTGGACCAAATAAAAATGGATGGCGGAAAAGGGAAGTAGGGGTGTGTCACAGTTATGACTTGATTGATTGATTGATTGATTGATTTAGGAATCGACATCACAGTATTCGGGGAATTTCCCATAAGTGCTACGTCCCCATCCTCAGCAGCCAGTGAAGAGTTCCAACACTAATAGTACCAGTAGCAATCTGATTATAAGTCCGTCTCGCCTTTCCTTTGAGCGTTGAGAGTCGGCCAGATCCCTTCATCACTCCTCGTTGTCTCATTCTTGCCAGACCATGGTAATCCATTTGCTCCTCCGAGGTGTGCACGCGCTCCCCCAAGGCCGCAACCACGTCTGCCTTGTCATGTATCAATACTCCACCAAGTTCTGCAGAGTCAGCCAATCTGTCCGCCTGTTCATTTCCCAGCACACCGGCATGCCCCGGAGAAAAGATCCAGGCGATGCTTGTCACCCGTGACCTCCGAAACGAAGCAAGCCACCCCGCACGAAATCTGCCCGTCCTCACCCTCGTCAGCATGCTTTCTGAGTCAGTTACAATCACGATGTGTGTGTGTGTCGTATTCTCCATCCAGCGGAGAGCCGCAGTGACTACCTCCACTTCCATTCTTAAGCTGGATGTTGTGGTGTCATATGCCAGGCTCTCCTGCCCCAAACATCGACCATTAGCTTTGGCTATGAACCCCCAGCCACTTCCCTCACCTCTTGACACCGAACCATCTGTGTAGATACCACATCACTCGATTTCCACTTCCGTGGTCCCTGCTGGCCACTCCTTGCACTCCCGGCTGAATGTGATTATAACTCTGCACAAGTCTGACTGCTCCGCTGGCACTCTGACCCACTCCTCTCCACGCCTAATGTTCTCCAAGGGGAACACCTGTCTGATCGTATCCTATGCCTGAGCCATCCATGATTTCCCTCTTATCAGTCGCTGACCCTTAACTGCGTCCAGCGCCTCATGCAGTGGGTGGTCTGTGTCTGCAGCTACTCTGAGGTATGCCTTCGCCTGCATCACCTTGAGCCTACCAGCAACAGTCGGCAGACCAAGGATGTAACGCATACACACTACTGGGGTGTCTCTAGTGCATCCCAGAATGACCCGCATAGCTTCGTTCTGTATGCGCTCTAACTTCACCAGCTGACTCTCTGAGACAGTGAGCAGACCTAATCCATATTCAATTACTGAGAGGATCAAGTGCTGGTATAGTGTGAAAAGCATTCTCTGCTCTATGTCCATTGCAGCCATAGTTTTAAGTGCATTGAGTCCCTTTTGAGTTCTTGTCACGACCGTCTCCACGTGGTCCTTGGAGGATAGGTTCCTGTCAAATGTGATCCCCAGATACTTCAGTTTGTTCTCTCTGCTGACATTTCTACCATCTATCGCGAGGCTTGGGACAGCTCTTACAATCCTGTTGTCCAGAGAGCACCACAAAACAGCCGCCTTTTCCGGGTGGATGACAGCACTCATTTCTGTGCACCAGTCAATCACTTTATCTACTGTCGCCTGTAACTCCTGGGCTGTTTGCTCCCTATCTCTCCCCTGCCTATATGCAAGAATATCATCTGCAAGTGTTAGTATTCTTCCAACCCCTGGTGCTTCTAGGTTTGCAATCTTGCTCGTATACACATTAAAGGGCACCGGTGAGACTGCAGATCCCTGTGGCAGTCCCGGGGTTAACATATGTGGCTCTGAGGTCCATGCGCCCAGACGGAGAGCAACCCGACGAGAGTGCAGGACGGCTGCTATCCAGTTCACCAACCAGGGATTGACCCCCTTCTCCATCAGTGCGGTCATCAAAATATCATATCGAACTCTATTGTACGCATCCTCGAGATCAAGCGCTGCCGCCATCGTTTCCTGACCACTCTGGAACCCCTCATAAACATCAAAGGCAAAAGTGGCTGCATTAGACCAAGTATCTTTTCCTGGTCTGTAGCTCCCCAGGCCTCTTGGAAGAAGCTTCCCCCTTTCCAAAAGATCCTGCAGCTTGACAGCGACTATCTTCTCTTGAACCTTCCCAAATGTATTTTGAAGGGTGATGATCCTAAAGCCGCTAAGCTTTGACTGATCCTTAAATGGTTTTGGGAGAGGAATGAGATATCTGTGCACCCAATCCTGCGATACTGATGCTGTCCTAATGCTCTGGTTAAAGCAGTCGGACATCTCCTCCAGGTCTGCTTCGCTCAAACCCTTCATGTGGCCATATCTGACCCCATCGGGCCCTGGTGACGTGTCTTTTGCCTTTTTCAAAATGTGTTTAACATCTTCCACCCGTATGATGTCGTCATACTGCATATTCTTCGTGGTGTCAGATAGCTCCTCTCTAACTGCATCCCTGGTGTCCGCATCATTATGATTGGTCTGCTCTAAAAATCTCTGGAGAAGCGCTTCCCCTTTCTCTTTGTCTGTTGTCACGCGCACACCATCATCTTTATAGATTGTTCCCACTGTCATCGGCCGATCTTTTCTCTGCATTTGCCTGTGCAGTTTCCAGAATTTTTGCAGTGTTTTATCACCTCCAATCTCCTTCATGAAACATTCCCATTTTGCCTTTTTGGCCTCTGCAGCACAGCGCTTGAAAACCTACACCTTGTCTTTCTTGACATTTTCCGCTGTGTCCACTTCCGCTCGTGAGCTTCGAAGTGTCTGTCCCACTTTCTTTAGCTGCTTCACTGCAGCTCTCTTTGCTTTCCAAGCATGGTCTACTTCTGGGGTCCACCATGGGGGCTGCAAAAAGGGAGTTTTAACAGTCCTGTTGCATGCCCCTTGTCTGAGGCGTCCAAGAAGGCAATCGGTCCACTCATACCGGAAGGTCTTGCGCGTTCTCCCAGCTTTAACTTTCTTGGGTTTAGAGATCAGGACTGAGCATGGCATGTGATCACTCCCATGGTCATTCAAAACATTCCACTTTACATCAAGGACTGATGACTGGGAGACAAGTGCCAAGTCAATAGCTGTGTCTGCATCGCCAGGCCTCATTGCCATTCTTGTCGGCCTACCATCATTTATGCAGACCACATCGGAGTCCACCATGGCATCTGCAAGGGCAATTCCCTGTCGGTTTTCTCCACTACTGTCCCAATCTCTGTTCCTTGCATTGAAGTCTCCACATATGAGTAACCTGGTAATTCCTCTAGTTCCTTAAGCCAGTCCCAATGTTCCTTTCTGACAAAACAGTCCACTGTGGCATATACATTTATGATGTTCCAACTTAAGCCACCAATCTCCATTTGTATACTCTGGACCTCTCTTGCACTGTGATTCCACTGGCTCAAGTCGAGTACCACATGCTTCACTCCTTCCTTCACCAGCAGACCTTGTCCTTGTCTCTTCTGTTCAGTAGGGTTTATATAACTGGAGTACCCAGGGCAATGGTATTTGTCTGTATTTAGCTCCTGGAGCATGAGGACGTCAAAATCATAGATTAGTCTCTCCAATACAGGACCTCTCTGTTTGGCACTGCGACAATTCCAGTATCCCACTCTTACATAGTTGAAACCTAATCTCTCCACTTTTCGTCTTGTTCTCCTGGCGCCTGCCCTCCTATTTCTATGCCGTCGTCTCACACAATTTCCTCGTCTTCTCCTCACTCTCTCTTCGCTATTCTCTGAGGGATGTGTCAAGCGCAGAGCACGTGCTCGTAGCTCCGGCGACGATTCCCATGTTTAAATAAATCCATAGGCAAAGTTTAGATATTGCAGGAAATAAACGGCCACCCTAGCATTGCCTGCTTGCTAGGGAAGAGGCAGGGAATGTTCCGCAGGAGTCCATACGCCTGGTGCCGCCCCGCACGCCTGTCAGACGTCCAACGTTCACGACCAGTTAACCCATGGCCATCCAGTTCCTCAGCACGCTGGTCCACCTTGAACTTGGGGGTTTATATTTGGAGTTTTCCGTCTCCTAGATGGATTGCTGTCCAAAGCTAACGGGTTCCACCTACCCGGGAGCGTAACCCTGATTGGGGGGGGGGGGGGGGCAAACGGGTACTACACCTTGACCAAGGGTGTTCCGTAGGCTAGCGGAGGGAAGGAGGCGCCTTACTTCTCCTTTGATAGGGGATACCAGTAGTGATGACTTAACAGTTGATTATTTGGTTGTTTCGGGATTCGAAATTTAAATATTGAGCACAACCCACCACTGGCAACGCTGATCGCATTCCGGCACGAACCTAAGGCCTATCCACGTCATGGAAGCACTATACTCGAGTTTCGCCCTCGTTTAAGCTCGTCAGTAGTGCATATCCCTGACCGGATCCGGAAATCAGCCCCGGATCACGCGTGTGAAGCGGGTGTGTAACCACGCGGCACACACTGGACACGCCAAATTATCACACCGGAATACCACAACGCTACCCATCGTAGGATATGCTCAAGACTGCCCAATCGACAGTTGTTAATATAGTTACATGCATGTTGTATTATATATCAAATTAACGGGGGTTGCATAAGGGAGACTATTGTACTCAAGCCAATGGCAGATACGGGAAGTGGCTGAAGGTGATTTATGATCCCATGACATTTAATCAATTAAGATAACTGACCATGACTGCTTACATGAAGACCATATAAGACATGTTCTCAACAACATCCGGGACTGTTGACAAGATGTCTGGCGCAGATTGGTCACAGCAATGAGGCGGTTTAGTTAGTTAGTTAGTTATCAGTTGGGGTATCTTCGTTGCACTCCGGACATGTCCATAGGTGCTCAGATCCTCCCCCAGCATATGCATCAGCGTCCGGTGGCTAATAGTGCCAGTTCTGTGTTGGTTGACGAGGCGCTTTGTTTTCCCGATGTACCTCTCGCGTCTGGCTGTGCCGATTCTTACTCCCAGGTCTTTCATCCTGGAAAGCGATGTGGAATCACTGGCGTCAAAATCCTCTGTTCTCGCCATATCTTTAAGGGCGTTAATAACATCGGCACGATCCATGGGCTGGCCATCTACAGGGGGTGCACAGCCAGCCAATTTATCAGCTCGTTCATTTCCCTCGACTCCCGCATGTCCCGGGACGAAGATGAAGGTGACTTTGCGGACAACAGACTTCCGCAGCGACTCAGTCCACTGTCTACGTACAGATCCAGCTTCGACCTTCTGAATCATGCTCATTGAATCACTTAGTACACACACGTTGGTATAATGCTGTGATTCCAGCCATATGAAAGCCTGTGTAACTGCCATCACCTCCATCGTCATGCTGCTCGTGGTCATAGAGTGGGCACCACTGGATTCTTGAACGATTCGGCCCGCTGAACGGGCTGTAAATGCCCACGCACTTCTCTGCTGCTTTACAACAGATCCATCTGTATAGATGAGCACTTCGGGGCTATCTGAGTGATCATAGATGAGCGCGTTAACCTCTGCATTGACAGCGGCAGGGTTCTGCTCTCTGCACCGTCTGTCGAGTGTGATAATGCAGGAGAAGGTACACTTAAAAGCTGGAGGCATCGGCACCCATTCCTTGCCGGGGTTGATACTGGTAAGACTGCAGACCTGTCCGACGACATCTTCCACCCGGAGGCGGTTTATTTCTTAGCGCTCTCTCGGTTTGAACTCAAGCCTAGTCCATAAACGTGCTACTACTTCTAGTGAACTGGACTGATTTTTGCGTGTGGATTAGCTTCCCCTATTACCAATGTCCCTCGCGATCAGGCGAACCTACTCCGACTTCAGAGGTTCTTGTAATTTACGTCCTTAAGTCAAGGAATAGAAGTCAATATTTTAGTCCAATTGACCTTGCAGGGATTAAACTCGCTACCTCGGCATCAGCAAACCGGATGTTTAAGATCGGGCGCTCTTATCCATTCGGCCATGTCGACCTCCAACGATGAGGATAAATATTAATAAGAAACTATTGTACGACACCGGAAACAGATTAATGTATCATTGTTAAGATCATGCAGCTTTCCTGTGCTGTATAAGGATGTGTTCAAGACAGGAGAAACTTACTGTTTGTTTATTACAGTTCCAAGACAGGAGAACCTAACGTTTCTTTATTACAGTTCCAAGACAGGAGAATTATTTTACTTGTTTATTAAATATCCGAGACAGGAGAAAGTTACGTGCTTATAACATATTTAAGGCAGAAGAAAGTTATTACTGTTAATGGGATAGAAGATAATTAAGTTTCAGCTGCTTTTATCTATGTTCACCTTAATGAACAAAATCACCAATCCCGATGTTTTAACAGTGAACTAATGTCAGTCAGGTCTTAGTCAGATATGACTGAGCTACCGTATAACAGTAGACGGTACTACCTGGTTTCTGTTAGCGCCGAACGTTGGGCGGCGCTTACCAAACCCGACACCCCACATTGTGCCAACGGCTTCGGGCGGAAGAGCGCAATTGGGAGGGTACAAGCCTTACCCTGGTGCGAGGAAATGCAAGCTAAAGACAAAATTGTCATGGCAGGGCAGACCAGGCCCTAAGCCTTGGTTGGCGACTGGTCTAGGATCGAAGCTCCGACAGGCGGACAGTTAGAGCATTGATTTGCTGATCCGGCAGCTTCTGCAGCTTGTCTTGTTCCAGATGTAGGGGTGTTACCTTTCCTCTGGAGTGAACTAGGCAGGCCGAGAGAGGGATCATGCTGCATGGGCAACACATGATCTCTATATTTTAGCCCAGGCTTTGTGCTATGGAGAGGCAATAACTCCATCCCTAGTCTTAACTGGTCTCGGAATCAAAGCGAGAGGCAACTGTTACGGGTTATAAGTCCTTGTCAGTTGGCGTAGACATGGGGCGCCACGCGTTGCCTCTGACGGTGGGAGACACCTATAGGTGTCACTGATCAGCTACCGCCCGCCTCAAGCTGGGCAGCCCCCAGCCAATTGGGTGCTGATCCGCCACAGCCTGCCTGCTTCAATGGGTGCTTGGGGCTAGGACAAAATCTGAATCGCAGGCTGTAAAACCAATGCACCAGGTACAAACAAAAATAAAAATAGAAACCTCAAGCTACGGCTTGCAACCTGGAACGTGAGAACCATGTGTCCAGGATTTTCCACTGACTTGACCAATATTGACGATGTGAGAAAAACGGCTGTGATTGATGCCGAACTCAATCGTCTTAACATTGATATTTGCTGGCCTGCAGGAGACTCGCCTCGCTGAGGAAGGGTCACTCAGGGAAAACAACTACACCTTTTTCTGGAAGGGTAGAGGGCAGGCAGAAAAAAGGCAACACGGTGTGGGCTTTGCAGTGAAGAATTCGCTACTGGGAATGATTGAAATTCCAGCAGGAGGAAATGAAAGACTATTATCCCTGCGCTTGGCAACCTCTTGTGGGTTTGCCACCATTATTACTGCATATGCACCGACACTCGATTCCTCTGATGATGTGAAGTATTTGTTCTATGAGGAGTTAGACTCCGTGATCAAGGCAGTTCCAAAATCTGACTACATTTATATGCTCGATGATTTCAATGCTCGTGTGGGCAAGGACTCGAGTTCATGGCCAGTGTCCCTTGGAAAATACAACATCGGTCGCATGAATGAAAATGGGCAAAGGCTGCTGGAGCATTGCACCAGTAATGACCTATGTATTACAAACTCTTTTTTTAAAACAAAAGAGATGCATAAGGTCACATGGAAACATCCAAGATCCGGCCATTGGCACCAGCTGGACTTCATCATCACACGGAGACAACATCTGAACCATATATCATTGACTCGTAGTTACCACAGTGCTGACTGTGATACAGATCATTCTTTGGTTGTTGCAAGAGTTAGACTGAGACCAAAGAGAATCTACACAGCTAAACACAAATCTAGCCCCAGGATTAATATTATTAACACTCATGATCCTGAAAAGTGCTTTCAGTTTCAACAGCAACTTGAAGACGCTTTCACTGATACACCAGAAAATTGTACAGTAAATGAAAAGTGGGGTCAAATTAAGGAAACTCTTTATAAAACTGCCGTAGGGGTTTACGGCACTGTGGATCATAAGAGGCAGGACTGGTTTGCGGCCAACAGCGAGACTCTGCAGCCCTTGATTGATAAGAAGAAGAAAGCTCTCTTAAGAAACAAGGAAAGACCAACGCGTAACACTCTGAGTGAGCTAAGGCAAGCTAGGAAGGATGTGCAAAAGGCTGCCAGGCAGTGTGCAAATGATTATTGGATCAAGTTATGTGAGTCCATTCAAATCGCAAGTGATAAGGGAGACATAAGAAGCATGTATGAAGGAATAAAGAAAGCCTGTGGTCCAGTGATCAAAAGAAGTGCACCGCTGAAAACCTTGACTGGAGAAGTCATCACTGATAAGAAACAGCAGATGGACAGATGGGTAGAGCACTATTTGGAGCTTTACTCAAGTGAGACCAAACTAGCGGATGATGCCCTTAACGCCATAGAGGCTCTACCAACTCTTGACCACCTGGACACACTTCCCACCATAACAGAAGTTAAGTGTGCTATAAATGAACTTGCATCTGGCAAGGCTCCAGGTAAGGATGGGATTCCAATAGAGGTTATCAGGAGTGGGCAAGACACACTCACTCTACAGATCCACCAGCTAATAGAGCTATGCTGGCGTTTAGGACAAGTCCCACAGGATTTCAAAGATTCAAACATCATAACGCTGTACAAGAACAAGAGCGATCGGAGCGACTGTAACAACTATAGGGGTATCTCACTTCTGTGTATTGTTGGAAAAGTATTTGCCAGAATTGTTCTGCGCAGACTTCAAGTCCTAGCAGATCAAGTCTACCCCGAATCACAGTGTGGCTTTCGACAGAACCGGTCTACCACTGATATGATATTCTCATTGCGACAAATGCAAGAAAAATGCCGTGAACAGAATCAACCACTGTTTATTGCCTTCATCGACCTCACAAAGGCATTTGATTTGGTCAGTCGTGAGGGTCTGTTCAAGGCACTAAAGAAGATTGGCTGCCCACCAACTCTTCTGTCCATTGTGGAATCGTTCCACACAGGCATGAAGGGTATAATCAAGTTTGATGGTGCAACTTCTGAAGAATTTGAAATCAAGAGTGGAGTTAAGCAAGGTTGTGTACTAGCTCCCACCCTCTTTGGAATATACTTTTCACTTCTACTGAAATATGCATTTCGTGATCAGGATGGTGGTATATACATTCACTCACGCTCAGATGGCGGCCTCTACAATGCTCAGAGATTGAAGGCTAAGACCAAAATTAGGAGGGTACTGATCAGAGAGTTGCTTTTTGCAGATGATGCTGCAGTTACGACCCACTGTGAGGAAGAATTGCAATGTCTACTATCTGCATTCTCCAATGCTTGTTCTGAATTTGGTTTAACAATTAGCAAAAAGAAGACACAGATTATGTCACAAGGTGCACATGGGGTACCATCAATCTTTATTGACGACGCCGAACTAGAGATAGTAGACCATTTTACATATCTAGGATCAGTGGTAAATAGCAAATTATCCCTAGATCAGGAAATCAACATCCGGATTGGTAAGGCAGCAACAACAATGAACAGGTTAAGAAAAAGAGTCTGGGAGAACAGGAAGCTTACTGCCAAAACAAAAGTCCTTGTCTATCAAGCCTGTGTCCTTAGTACTCTTCTCTATGGCAGTGAAACCTGGACAACTTACTCACACCAAGAGAACAATTTAAACAGCTTTCATATGCGGTGTCTGCGAAGAATTCTTGGTATTAAGTGGCAAGACAAAATCACAAATACTGAAGTATTGGAAAGATCAGGTTGTGTGACAGTTTATTCCATGCTCAGTCTTCGTAGACTTAGATGGATAGGACATCTTAGGAGGATGGATGATGGTAGAATACCAAAGGATATCTTTTTTGGTGAATTACAGATGGGTAAGAGATCTCAGGGTCGGCCTCTACTACGATACAAAGATGTGTGTAAGCGGGACATGATTGATATAGGCATTGATAATGCACATTGGGAGCAAGTCGCCGCTGAACGTGTTGCATGGAGGGCAAATATCAGAAATGGAATAAAGTCAAAGGAGAAAATTATTGCAGAAGAGTCACACACCAAGCGTTTGAGACGTAAGATGGTGCATGATGGTGGAAATGACCACGTGTTCACATGCACCCACTGTGAACGGACATTTACAGCGCAAATTGGCCTTATCAGTCACACTCGCTACCGCCATAGTTAAAAGTTATTATGCCTTTTTAGAGCACAAACTATCGTCTGTCAAGACGGCAAGGTGCCAATGACTATCTGCTTGTTGATATCAGAAAGTCAAATACCTCTACTCTTTGACCTCTCCTGGGGTAGACTGTGCACATAATAAATAGTATGTCATAAGTGATGTGACGTCAGTGTTGGATGACCAACTCTGACCAAATATCAAACAAGAAAGAACATTTTGGTATGTACTACCACACTGCTGAGTCCAGTCCGAACATACATATAACATAGACATAGACAGCAGAAACATGCGGAATTCCAGTTTATTCCTTTGACCAAAGTAACTTTAAATTATGGAAGCAGTTGGTGGACTTGAGCTAGAGAGCTAAACAAGTTGAAATGTGTGGACTTAACATTAATGGAAGAATCATAAACAATCTTGGGTATGCTGACGATATCGTGTTACTAGCAGAAAGTGAGCAAAAGTTACAAGACCTAGTGGAACAAGTAAACAGGCACAATGCAGAATGTGGCTTAGATATTAACATCCAAAAAATAAAAACTATGATAATTAGCAGTGAAACGGAAAGGTCATCAATGAACATCACAGTAAACAAGCAGATAATAGAACAAGTAACAAGTTTCTCCTATCTTGGACATATAATAACATATGATGGCAAAGGTGAAATAGAAATCAAAAAGAGAATAGGAATGGCCAAAAATGCTTTCAACGGCATGAAATCAGTATTAACACCTAGAGAGATTAATAACGCATTAAAATTGAGAAATGCAATGTATATTCAACGCTACTGTATGGTGCGGAAGCCTGAACATTGAACAAGCAACTAGAAAGTCGCATAGAAGCCCTGGAGATGTGGATATAGACGAATATGTCGTATTTCATGGAAACAAAAACAATCACATGCAGAGGTTCTATAAAAACGGAATAAAGAGAGAGAGAGAGAGAGAGAGAGAGAGAGAGAGAGAGAGAGAGAGAGAGAGAGAGAGAGAGAGAGAGAGAGAGAGAGAGAGAAAGGGTTGATGAAAGATATAGAGAGGAGACAAGTGAAATATTTCGGCCACGTTAAAAGACATGATACTCTTGTAAAACCATACTGGAATGCAAGGTTGAGAGCAAACGAGCAAAAGGTAGACAACGATACAAGTGGGAAGATAACATCAAGAGATGGACGAACATCAGCCTGACAAAATGTACAGTCAAGGCGTGAGACAGTGTCGGAGATGCATTGCAGCCAACCTTCATTGTGGAAACGGCACCTGATTGATTGATTGAAATGTATCATGAAAAATAACATGAAACGTAGTTACAAGAAATGATAGACATAACGGAAAAGAAAGTCAAAAATAGAGAATTTAGTTTGAATAACAGGAAAAACAAACAGAAGTAAAGGTCATTACAAAGAACAAATGTCTGTCCAAATGTAACATCACAGTTAATGGAACTAGTCTGAGACAAGTCAATGTATTGAGATATTTGGGTATTTTAATAACAGCAGATGGAAGATTAGTAAAAGATTCAGTGCCAACAAAAAGTAGGTTTGGACCAAACAAACATGTATGGCAGAAAATGGAAAGGATGGGTGTGTCACAGTTATGGCTTAAAAGTTGTAAATATGATAGCAGACATGTTGTATTATAAGGCAATGACAATATCTCGGTGATATATAAGCCCACAGCAAATAAGGAAGTCGCTTCAAGCGATTAATCATCCCGTGGCAATAAATCAGTTGATGAAGTTGGATGTAGAACAACCCAAGCAGGGACACGGTTGCACAAGGTGAAGAACATTCTCGGCAATATATCTGTGTCAGTTGAAGTGAGAAAACAGCTTTGTAAGAGCCATATTGAGGCAACGGACAGAATAGGACAAGCAAAAAACTGCATTCTATGGTTATCTGCTATTGCACAGTCATTGTCCTTGAAAGTTAGAAAGAGAGATTGTGCATGTTAGATAGAACCGATTTTACTATACGGCTGCGAATCTTGGGCAATTATCCAAAAAATCCCCGGAAGCCTTGGAGATGTGGTTTTATAGAAGAATGCTGAAAATTAATTGGACAGCCAAAATTAACATATGGACTTACTGAGGGAAGCTAAGTCACAAAGACATCTTATCACAAACATCAGAAGGAGGAAGTGAAGAATTCGCTAATGGGAATGATTGAACTTCCAGCTGGAGGTAATGAAAGACTATTATCCCTGCGTTTGGCAACCACTTGTGGTTTTGCCACCATTATCACTGCATATGCACCGACACTCATTTCCTCTGACGATGTGAAAGATTCGTTCTATGAGGAGTTAGACTCTGTGATCAAGGTAGTTCCAAAATCTGACTACATTTATGTGCTCGGTGATTTCAATGCTCGTGTGGGCAAGGACTCGTGTTCATGGTCAGTGTGCCTTGGAAAATACAACATCGGTCGCATGAATGAAAATGGGCAAAGGCTGCTGGAGCACTGCACCAGAAATGACCTATGTATTACAAACTCCATTTTTAAAACAAAAGGGCTGCATATGATCACATGAAAACATCCAAGATCCGGCTATTGGCATTAGCTGGACTTCATCATCATACGGAGACAACGTTTGAACCAAACATCATTAACTCGAAGTTACCACAGTGCTGACTGTGATACGGATCATTCTTTGGTTGTTGCAAGGGTTAGACTGAGACCAAAGAGAATCTACACAGCTAAACACAAATCTAGCCCCAGGATTAATATTATTAACACCCATTCATTGGCATCTTGTCGTCTTGACAGACGATAGTTTGTGTTTTAAAAAGGCATAATAACTTTTACCTATGGCGGTAGCGAATGTGACTGATAAGGCCAATTCGCGCTGTAAATGTCCGTTCACATTGGGTGCATGTGAACACGTGGTCATTTCCACCATTATGCACCATCTTACGTCTCCCACGCTCGGTACGTGACTTATCTGCAATAATTTTCTCCTTTGCTTTATTCCATTTCTGATCTTTGCCCTCCATACAACACGTTCAGCGGCGACTTGCTCCCAGTGTGCATTATCAATGCCTGTATCAATCATGTCCCGCTTACACACATCTTTGTATCGTAGTAGAGGCCGACCCTGAAATCTCTTACCCATCTGTAATTCACCAAAAAAAGATGTCCTTTGGTATTCTACCATCATCCATCCTCCTAAGATGTCCTATCCATCTAAGTCTACGAAGACTGAGCATGGTATAAACCATCACACAACCTGATCTTTCCAATACTTCAGTATTTGTGATTTTGTCTTGCCACTTAATACCAAGAATTCTTCGCAGACACCGCATATGAAAGCTGTTTAAACGTTTCTCTTGGTGTGAGTAAGTTGTCCAGCTTTCACTGTCATAAAGAAGAGTACTAAGGACACAGGCTTGATAGACAAGGACTTTTGTTTTGGCAGTAAGATTCCTGTTCTCCCAGACTCTTTTTCTTAACCTGTTCATTGCTGTTGCTGCCTTACCAATCCGGATGTTGATTTCCTGATCTAGGGATAATTAATTTGCTACTTACCACTGATTCTAGATATGTAAAATGGTCTACCATCTCTAGTTCGGCGTCGTCAATAAAGATTGATGGTACCCCATGTGCACCTTGTGACATAATCTGTGTCTTCTTTTAGCTAATTGTTAAACCAAATTCAGAACAAGCATTGGAGAATGCAGATAGTAGACATTGCAATTCTTCCTCACAGTGGGTCGTAACTGCAGCATCATCTGCAAAAAGCAACTCTCTGATCAGTACCCTCCTAATTTTGGTCTTGGCCTTCAATCTCTGAGCATTGTAGAGGCCGCTATCTGAGCGTGAGTGAATGTATATACCACCATCCTGATCACGAAAGGCATATTTCAGTAGAAGTGAAAAGTATATCCCAAAGAGGGTGGGGGATAGTACACAACCTTGCTTAACTCCACTCTTGATTTCAAACTCTTCAGAAGTTGCACCATCAAACTTGATTACACCCTTCATGCCTGTGTGGTATGATTCCACAATGGACAGAAGAGTTGGTGGGCAGCCAATCTTCTTTAGTGCCTTGAATAGACCCTCACGACTGACAAATCAAATGCCTTTGTGAGGTCGATGAAGGCAATAAACAGCGGTTGATTCTGTTCACGGCATTGTTCTTGCATTTGTCGCAATGAGAATATCATATCAATAGTAGACCGGTTCTGTCGAAAGCCTCACTGGTATTCGGGGTAGACTTGATCTCCTGGGACCTGAAGTCTGCGCAGAACAGTTCTGGCAAATACTTTTCCAACAATACACAGAAGTGAGATACCCCTATAGTTGTTGCAGTCGCTCCGATCGCCCTTGTTCTTGTACGGTGTTATAATGCTTGAATCTTTGAAATCCTGTGGAACTTGTCCTTCTCACCAGCATAGCTCTATTAGCTGGTGGATCTGTAGAGTGAGTGTGTCTTGCCCACTTCTTAGAACCTCTATTGGAATCTCATCCTTAACTGGAGCCTTGCCAGATGCAAGTTCATTTATAGCACACTTAACTTCTGTTATGGTGGGAAGTGTGTCCAAGTGGTCAAGAGTTGATAGAGCCTCTATGGCGTTGTGGGCATCATCCGCTAGTTTGGTATAACTTGAATAAAGCTCCAAATAGTGCTCTACCCATCTGTCCATCTGCTGTTTCTTATCAAATCAAATCAAATCAATATATATATATATATATATATATATATATATATATATATATATATATATATATATATATATATATATATATATATATATATATATATGCTCAATCCATACAGAGATAGAGAGAAATTATATATATATATATATATATATATATATATATATATATATATATATATATATATATATATATATATATATATATATATATATAATTTCTCTCTATCTCTGTATGGATTGAGCCACTGGCATGGAGGAATATCATCAGCAGAGTTGATCCAGAACACCAAAGACAGATATCAATGGAGAGACATGATCGCCTACGCCAGCTGACAGGGCCCTTGATGATGATGATGATGATCTGTGTTCTGGGTGAAGACAAGCAAATGAAGATCTTCAGTCTCGGAACTGCAGATTTGCACACCTTCACGGAATCGGTCTTAGATACTTTGCTGATTTCATCTGTGGAACACTAGAATAAACTCAAGAGGACCATCTGTGGGACAGTTTTCAGATTTCCAGAAAGAGATTAGATTTCTGGTTCCCAGGAGTAACCCCAAAAAGAGCAACTGTGGGGAGACAGATGAAGACCTTAGACGCAACGTACTGTTTCTGACTCATGACGGAATAGAGCAGTAGAAAACATTGATCGCTGAAGTGATAGGAAAACACATATCATCATAATAACACTCCTTATTATATTATTATAACCATTATAGAGGCACTTTAAATGCCATAAACTGCTAATTAATAAGGACTGCAGTCTATTCATTAGACTCACTCAGTTTAAAAATGTGACATCTGTATGACACCAGACAAACTGACATGTTTAAAGGAAGCGACTGTATTACATTATCTATTCTATCATTTAATAAAGAAAAGAACATTGTTACAGTAAATATTATCACCTAATAAGGGAGACCAGTTTATTACATAAGATAAGGGAGATATGTTTGTTACATTATATATTCTGTCATATAATAAGAAAGAACAGTTTGTTACAATAGATATTCTGTCATCCAATACAGGAGACAGGTTAGTCACATTACATATTATGTCATCTTATTGGGAAGACACGTTTGTTACATTAGCTATTGTCACCTAATAAGAGAGAACACCTTTGTCACATTAAATATTGGAGAATAACGTTTTTTACATCAGGAATTCTGTCTTCTAATGAGGTAGACACATTTGTTACATTATATATTACGTCATCTAATAAGGAAGACAACATTACATTAGATATTATGTCAACTAATGGTGAGAAAATGGTGAACTGTCTGAACCCTTTCCTGTCACCAATGGAGTGAAGCAAGAATGTGTCCTGGCACCAACACTGTTCAGCCTCATGTTTTCAGCTATGTTGATGAATGCCATCGAGAACGACGACATTGGAATAGACATCAACTACCGTATGGATGGAAAGTTATTCAATCTCAGAAGGCTGAAAGCTAAAACCAAAATTAACAGCGACACCGTCAGAGAGCTCCTGTTTGCTGATGATTGCGCTCTATATGCCAACTCAGAGGCGGACATGCAACACAATATTTCATCTTTCTCTTATGCCTGTGCCAACTTTGGGCTCAATATCAATTTGGAGAAGACTGTAGTTATGTACCAGCCAGCTTCAGGGAATAATCACATTGTGCCGAATATCAAAGTGAATGGTCATAGACTAAGTGTTGTGGACAAATTCACCTATCTTGGCAGCATTGTGTCACAAGCTGCCACAATTGATGACGAAGTGAATGCAAGAATCTCCAAGGCCAGTGTGGCCTTTGGCAGACTGTACAAGAATGTATGGGACAGAACTGGAATAAGCCTGCAAACAAAGCTAAAAGTCTACAAAGCAGTTGTATTATCCACACCGATATATGCTTGTGAAACATGGACTGTTTATCAGCGACACGACCGGAAATTAAACCACTTCCACACAGTCTGCATAAGGAAGCTACTGAAGATTAAATGGCAAGACAAGATCCCAGACATTGA
This sequence comes from Cepaea hortensis, assembly GCA_963921405.1. NCBI lineage: Eukaryota > Metazoa > Mollusca > Gastropoda > Stylommatophora > Helicidae > Cepaea > Cepaea hortensis. The sequence continues at coordinate 410,534,660 of OY992876.1, forward strand.
AGGCCTAGAAAGAGAGCGTCCATGCCCAGTATCCACACTCTACTGATGAAGAATCAGATTCGCTGGGCTGGTCACTTGACTCGCATGCCAGATCACAGGCTCCCTAAACGAATTTTTTACAGCGAACTGCGTTGTGGTAAGCGCTCCCAAGGTGGTCAGAGGAAACGCTTTAAAGACACTCTGAATATCTCTCTGAATGCGTTTGGAATTCATCATGACACCTGGGAGACTGCAGCCAGAGACCGACATTCGTGGCTTGCATCATTACACAAGGGTGCAGTCATGTGTGAGGCAACTAGGACTGCAAGAGCTGTAAAGAAAAGGCAGGACAGAAAAACCACTGCAGGAAATCCACATTGTCCACATTGTCAAAGAACATTTCGAGCCAAAATATGCCTTATCAGCCATCTTAGAACCCACGGCTCCATACTTTCAACTCCACTGGATGAAATGAATGGCCATCATCATTCTTGACGGACAAACAACACAACAACAGAGATAATAAGGGAGAAACAATTTTTTACATTATATATTATGTAATCTAATAGGGGAAACACGTTTGTTACTTTATATATCATGCCATCTAATAAGGGAAACAATTTTGATACCTTATATATTCTGTCATCTAAAAAGGGAGTTCCAATTCTCACATTCCAATTTTCAAAACAAAAATTCCAAATTCGACCTCGTTCAACCTGCGTTTTTCAGCTGTGGTTATTGTTGAGGTGCGTGGTTTTTGTGGGTTCATTCACCCTAACTCTTTTCTTGTGAGTCCTATCTTGGACTGATTATGTTGGTTTGTGTCTGTGACGTCAGCTTGGGGATCGGTCGGCGGCTATCCTTTGTGCTCGTCTACTCTTGTGGTTCTCTTTGTTGGTGTAGGCTTCTGGCTCGTCTGGGTACAGTCCTTATAAGGACTTTCTATTTGGTCTTTTTTGTCTCCTTGTTTGTGTAGTTTCTGTAGGAGCTTTTCGACGTTTCCATTTTCCTCCTTGCGCCTGTTTTCACTTTCGAGTTTGAGTTTCTGCTGCCTTTCGATTTTTTCCTCCGCGGTCATCCACGGTTTTCTCTCTCCGTCTTCTATGTAGTACGAGTAGTCAGGGTAATACTCAGGTTTATACCATGTATCTGGGTAGTCTAGTGGTCTCCTGAGTCTCTTGGGTTTCTTCTTTTCTCTTTCATCCCAACACCTTTTGCTGGTGCCTGAGTTCCTCCACTCTTGCAGCTTCTCGGAGCTCCCCCAAGGTAAATTCCCGTAGTCTCTCCTTGCCGTCATCAGGGTGCTCTTCGGGTGTCTGGCGGGATATTGTCGTGGCTGGGCTGCTGGCTTTTTCTTGCGGTTCCGGCTCGGTCTCTTGTTGGATTTCATCTTGCGGTTTCTCTGTGTGCTTTTCTGTTTCTTGTGCTGATTTGATTTGGGTTGGCTCCCTTTCAGTTGTTAGCATTTCTCTTACCGCTTTTCATTTATCTTTGTCATCTGCTTCATGTTCTCCACCTCTTGTTTGATATCCCGCTGGATCTCCTTTATTTAAGCAAGAATTTTCCCATTGTCGCTGGTTGGTGCCGATGTTTGCAGTAGCTTGACTTGCTTTTTAACTCTTCAATCTGGCTTTGCAGTTGCTCTTTCTCGGCTTGTGAGATGCAGGTTGCTGTCTCGCATCTCCGCCTTGCTTCGTTGTATGATGTCTTTGTGGTGATGGCGATCTTTAAGACGACTCTGTGTCTTTGGACGTACGGACAGCCTAAGTACCTTGCTCCGTGCTTGCCCGAGCAGTTGGCACACTTTCTTTTGTTATTGGGTGCTCGGAAGTCCGTGTCCAGCTTGGCTAGCGGACATTCCTTGACGTCTTACTGCGACATGTTGCTCTGCTGCGGCCGGCCCTCTGACATCTGGAACATTGGGTGATCCTTGGGATGAATCTCTCTGGCAGCTGCATTCTCTTGTTGATTGATGTTGTGGTCGGCATCTCGCTGCCCTCTGTCGTTACCACCACCAAGGTTGTAGGAATCTTGGAGTAGGTGAGGAGCCACTCCGCCTTCAAGAATCGGATGTGTTGATTCTCTTCTCGAAGCTGCTTCATGATTTCTTCGTCTGATAGCTCGACTTGGATACGCTTGATAACCCACTTGCATGTCGGTGAGTCGGTGTTTATGACTCTGGTGTCTTTCTCCTCTCTCTGCTTCTCCTGTCGATCGGGCTGTCGATCTTCTCCCTCGTGGTAGCTTCAGTAGTAGCTGTAGTTTCAGGTTCTTTGTTACAGCTCGCCGGCAGGCTCTCCACGTTCTTCTTCTTGTCGGCTCCCACGCTGCCGCGTGTTTCTTGTTGGACTTTCAACGTGATATTTTCCCCCGTATCAGGCTGCTTGACTTGTTCAGGCGACTTGACTTGTTAGCGCTCGCAGTGCGAATGGCGACGTAAAAAGGGAGACACGTGTGTTACATTATATATTCTGTCATCTATTAAGGGAGACAACTTTGTTATATTAATTGTTATGTCAACTAATAGGGGAGAAACACTTTGTTCCATTTGATATTATGTCATCTTATAGGGGAGACACATTTGTTACATAAGATATCCTGTCATCTAATAAGGGAAACGATTTTGTTAAATTATATGTTCTGTCATCTAATAAAGGAGGCTAGTTTGTTACATTATATATTCTGTCATCTAATAAGGGAGACAACTTTGTTACATTAGATATTCTATCATCTAATAAGGGAAATAATTTTTGTTACATTATATATTCTGTCATCTAATAAGGGAGACAGGTTTGTTACATTATATATTCTATCACCTAATAAGGAAACACTTCTGTTACATTATATATTCTCTCATCTAATAAGGGGGATATGTTTGTTACATTAGATATTCTGTCATCTAATAAGGGAAACAATTTTGTTACATTATATATTGTGTTATCCAATAAGGGAGACGAGTTTGTTACATTATATATTCTGTCATCTAATAAGGGAGACGAGTTTGTTACATTAGATATTCTGTCATCTAATAAGGGAGACATGTTTGTTACATTAGATATTCTGTCATCTAGTAAGGGAAACAATTTTGTTACATTATATATTGTGTTATCCAATAAGGGAGACGAGTTTGTTACATTAGATATTCTGTCATCTAATAAGGGAGACATGTTTGTTACATTAGATATTCTGTCATAAATAATGGAAACAATTTTGTTACATTATATATTCTGTCATCTAAAAGGGAGACAACTTTGTCACATTAGATATTATGTTAACTAATAAGGGAGAAACACTTTGTTACATTAGATAGCATGCCATCTAATAAGGGAGAAACTTTGTTACAATAGATATTCTGTCATCTAATAAGAGTGACAACTTTGTTAGATTAGATCTTATGTCAACTAATAAGGGAGTAACACTTTGTTACATTAGATATTATGCCATCTAATAAGGGAGACATCTTTGTTATATTAGGTATTCTGTCATCTAATAAGGGAAGCAATTTTGTTACATTATATATTATGTCATCAAATAAGATAGACAAATTTGTTTCAATATATATTATGTCATCTAATAAGGGAGACAACGTGTTACATTATATATTATGTCAAGTAATAAGGGAGGAACACTTTGTTACATTAGATATTATGTCATTGTCACAGTCTTACATGAGGGCGGTATTAACATAAAGATAATAGAGAGTGGAGAAGAGATAGAACTCCAGCTAAAGGGAAAGAACCGAGTCACTCGAAGGCTCGAATAACCCAGAGCCTTCTCGAAGGACCGGTCAGCGTGTCCACAGCCCCGTGGACACCGATGGAGCCCGCCGATTGCGGGGTCCACGAGAAACTCGGAGAGAGAGTTACCACCCGTGTCGGATTGCGACACGTGTGGAAAGGCAGACACGGACTGGACATCGAAGGAGCAACAGGGCTTACCTTAAGGGGGACTTGATAGCTTAAAACCCAAGTGTATTTAGGGGTCTTACGCATACGTTAGATAGCTGATAGAGTTGTTGTAATAATCATGTATTATTGCTTTATTGTAAACTCCTGTGATACGCAACTTGAGGGTTGTTGGCTGCGAAAACCTTTCTTCGCCAGCTTAATGTAACATAATATAAATAAATGATGTTAGATTGTATCTGAACGGAGTTTGTTGTCTGTAGGAGCCCGAGTTTCATTCCCCTAGGTATCTAGGACGGTGACAGGCTATTTGGGGGCCACAAGCCGGTTTTGGCAAGCACAAGCTTTACTTTCCAGACAGCTCTTGGTTTTGCCAAATAAAATATATAAACTTTCATACATAACAAAGTCTAAAACTTTGCAGCTACTATCGTATCATATGTGAATGAGCTATTGTAGTCCCTCTGCAAAAGTAATTAAAGTATGATGTTCATGAAATTTGACATTAACATGACTGGACAATTACAGTGACAATTACTAATTTTTTTTTGATTCCAACATCAGATTGTTCCGCGAAAGATCGTGTGTATGTAAACTGTCCTCCAGCAGTGGCGAGAAAACAGGAGAACCAAACAACACTACAGTCAAGAAACCAGTAAAATAAGATGAGTCCCATTTCATGCTCATTAGATCCCTAAGCGATACTCATTCATGTTCATTGATGTAACATTTTTTTTTCTTTGCATTGCTTTTCATTTATATGCTAATCTCTTAACCAAGTGAACGTGCTCATAGAAAGTTGAAGGTAAACATTAAGGGGGATAACCTAATTTTTTACACCCAAAACTAATTTCAAAGGGATTTAATTTCAATAAAGTGAACACTAACTAAAATACAAGATGTCAACATTAGAACAGTGCATTGAATTAGGAATTAAGTTAGGGTATACTGCCGAGAAACTTTCAGAATGGGCACAAAAGACGCATTCAGAAAATATTGCACGAGAAGACAGAGCAGCAGAAAGAGAAGATAAAAAGATGCAGATGCAAATGGAGGCTGAAGAGAAAAAGATGCAAGCGGAAAGAGAAGAGAAGAAGATGCAAATGGAGGCTGAAGAAAAGAAAATGCAACTGCAGGCTCAAGAGAAGAAGATGCAAATGGAGCTCGAAGCTGCGACAAAGCAAGCCCAATTAAACGCAGAAACACAGATAAAACTGAAACAAATGGAAATTGACTACAACTTAGAAATTTCAGTAAACAAAATTAGAAGTAAGGAAGAGGAACAAAAATACAACAAATATAAAGGCTTAGTCAAGCCCTTTTGTTCAGGAGATTCAATAAGCGCATATTTAGAGAACTTCGAGTGTTTGATGACTCACCATAACGTTACAAAAGTCGATTGGGCATTTATTCTGATGAGAAATTTAGCATTAGAGCCCTTAAAAGTGATAGAGACAATTCCACAAGATATGAGGAAAGATTACAACTATTTGAAACAAAGAATACTCCAACATTTTTCACTAGACACAGCAGGCTATCAACTACAGTTCTCAAAATTAGCCCCATCACCTAACCAAACTTTCATAGACTACGTGTCTACAGTCCAAGATATTTGTACAAAATGGATAACCTCAGCAAAAACAAATAACAGCCATGATAAACTAAAGGAGCTAATTATAATTGATAAAATCATTAGCACAATACCAACCCCTTTTTCTAAATTTCTAAGGCAAAATGATTGTAAGACTATCCAAGAAATAGAAAATAAGGGGAGCGCATATTTTACAGCTAACCGCGATATTTTTCAATTAAAAATGAGCCAAAATGAAACAGCAGCGGTTACAAACACCAAATATTCAAAACCAAATGAAAATAGGTTCAAACAACGCTCTAAGTTCACAAAACCAGTCCTGTGTCAGTATTGTCATCTGACACACGAACAGTACGCGATGTGTGACAAATCACCGAATTATCCACATCATCTCCAAATGATAGTGGAAAAACAAAACAAAATACAAAAGGAACGCATATCAGAGAGCAGTTAAATGTTTTTTTTTTTTTTGCGCCAGTTATGGGCATTTCTCAGGACGTTGTGAAGGGCGAAAGATGATGAAGCAGGCCAATGCCGCATTAATAGATACATCTTTAGATGAAGAAACTGAACAACAGAACGAATGCGACATCCAGAATGATAGTGCGAGTGAGTTAGGTAATGCGGTAGAGATCATTAACACCATCACTGATAACACATGTAACACCTGCAGAAAATTTCAGCTTGATACCACTTTGTTATGCGGCCACACAATCCCAGTGTCTAACGAAATGGCCAACGCAGCCTTAACATCAACAGGCAAGTTAAAATTTGTGACAGGTTTTGTTAATAACAAACAATGTACACTAATACGGGATATTGGAGCGACTCTTTGTGGAATTAAAAGAACATTAATTAATGACAAAGACTACATACACAAATACGTAAGATGTCACACATTCGCAGGCACCATCGAAAGATACCCCCTAGCACTTGCCGAAATTCGGACACCTTTTATATCAGGACCAGTGCTATGCGCAGTACTGGAAAATCCTTGCACGGAAATTATCATTGGGAATCTTCCTAACCTAAGATCCTGCTCTTAAAAAGAAATCAGAGAATGGGAACAGAAAAACTGCATCCAGAAAGCAAACAGTAATTCTAGAACTAAAGAACACATTTGCATGTCTCAAACTGCCAAAAGCACAAGGGAGACCACCGATGACGGAATTCGAAACGAATTCACAGAGGTGCATAACACAGGGTGGGGGGGGGGTCGAATCTTTCAATGACACCATCAGCATAAAACCTCGAATTGAGGATGCAACTGAAACACGAAATTGTGAACCTGTAAATGTGCGACAACAGACAGAAGACGCCAATATAGTGACAAAACAAAGAACTCACATAACCCACATGAACAACTCAACAGAGACAACAGGGAACACTAACCGGACTAACAGAAACGACATAGACAAGAACAACGATGACAATTCTACTTTAACCACACATTCTCTTAGTAACGGAAACGACGAAGTCAACTACACAATAACAACAACTCTTCTTAATCATGACAAGCATCTTGACGAGTCACTACAAACCGACTCGACGTCTTTAAATTACTCCCAACCGAAACCAGATTATGCCAGGAACAACAATAACAGAAGCACAGCAACGACAGTACGTCTTAACAACACTACTACACAAGACAATGAAAACAACTTCACAGTACGGACAGTTTCTCGTGAGGACAAAACCTCAGTTACCAAACCAACAACTGAGAGAACTCATAATTTCCAACTTTATGAGTCGAAAGAATGTGTTTCTCTGAGAACTAGAAACAATTACGGCATAAATTCCAAGAAACATAACCAAGGAATACAAAGATATCCAAGGGACACTACTATTGACAAAGAAGCATTATTAGCAAACGAGGGTCATCATATGTGTTCTTCACAAATTTATCATCAATCAAGAACACATAAAACTAAAACGGAAATAACATCATCATGCAACATTCATGCAAGCAAACAATATGCAAATAAACAAACACAAACAATTAACTTCACACAAAATCAAAGTCAGAAACGTTTGCATACAAACAAACTACTTTATCGCATGAACAAAAACACCAAACGATGCGGATCTACATACATCAGTACAAAGACTACCATTTTTAACTCACCATCCACCAATTTACCATATAAATACAACAAGTTCGTCGAAACACACACCTCAACCAACACAAGTAAACAATCACATTCACCAAGCAGTAGAATGAACGGAGACAAACCACTAACACTCTTCCTACTTTTGCTATTAACACAACTTCAAACAACATTACCTACCTTTCAAAATGAATCTTTCACCTCTATCCGAATAACAAACAAATTGTTCATTATATGTACCATCTCAATCATATGTCAATCAACTTTGCGCCAAATTGAAAGAGCAAAAACCATGCTACAGTTCATTAACTCCTGTTGGTGCAAAATTTTTCATATAACTTTGATATATGCCTATAGTAAATTTATTTTCACTCTTACATTATTTAGACTTATTTTTACATCGATACCTATACAATTATGTAATATGTGCAATTGTAAGAGTATCCGCTTAGAGGATGTAATGTGCAAATTGAAATTAATTTTTTCTAACCCACCCGTATTGAGATTACCAAACATAGATATACCTTTAATTCTGACCACAGATTCGAGTGCTATCGCAATTGGAGGATGCCTGATGCAGGAGTATCAAGGCGTGAGACATCCAATACTCTATGTCAGCCGCAAGCTTAAAAAGGCAGAAATCCGTTATTCCACAGTTGAGTTGGAGGCATTAAGTCTACTTTTTTGTATGCGTCGTTTATCTAAGTTCCTCTTAGGTTCCCATTTTGTTGTTTTGACCGATAATGCGCCACTGCTGGTACTAAAACAAGGCACCCCTAACAATCATCGATTAGCAAGATGGTGTCTTCTACTTCAGGATTTCGACTTTGAAATCCGTCACATCAAGGGTACGGATAATATTATTGCTGACCTATTATCACGGCAAACTAATGCACCAGCAGACTAACACTATGCACATTAATTAGTCGCCATATAATAAGCTGTGATATTTTAGTCTGTTGCATAGAACAGTGTACCTTTACACTTACTGTAGAACTGTGATTCAGAAGTATCAACGCCTAAGTGAATAATCTACTTATAACATTCACGGACATGAAACTTTGAGAACCCTATATTGTATTAAGCCATATTAGCAATTGGCAATGCTTTAAAAACAATCCGAGCGATATATAATATCTGTGAAGTTATTACATCAACCAAAGAACTTAAAGTCATCGTGTAGAGATTAAGAAGAACTCTGCATACTCGCTATTTCAAGGAACTTCGCAAACTACCGGAATAGAACTACGACTATTACAACATACAGAAGACAGCTATACGAACTGTTAACATTGGTGGCACAACACACGGACAACAGGAGGACAACACACACATCGTCGTTGGAGTTAATTAATTTACTACTAGTTAATATGTATTACACTTGTATTTCATTATATATATAAAATATGTCAACACGTAACTTGTATATTTTCTACCATAATATATTACAAACATTTTCACTCATAGTTGAAATATTCTTCCAATACAATTTTTCTATTTAAGTTATAAACCATTTTTTTATTACAAGTACAAAAAGTACTTGCTACCGTAAAGGGAACATATCGCCTAATCCGTTTTTCTAAGGGCAGTAAGACTTACCTCAACTTTATTTGTATATTTTAACAAAATACTATTTTGGATGAAAGATGTACGAATGAGAGAGCGAATGAATTAAATGAGAGAGCGATATACTGAGCGGACAAATTGTACGCAAAACGTATTTATTTTAATTTGTCTGCGTTTTTCATGTAAAAATGTACTACCTGTCTGAATTGTTGATACATGTTTAGTATTAAATACACTAAATCTAAGTATCACTGTTTGAATGCCCTGATCATGCATTACACAGATTGGGTAATTCATGACAAAGGATATTCCAACTCGTGACGCTTAGAAGTAAACCACACATCACATACACACATTGAGCACACACTTTATACATGAACTAAGACAGACTCAAAACTGAACACTAACAATTAAAACACAGTCAGTTTATTATAGACAGCAACATATCAGTCAATACACTAACAAGAAAACAAGAACATACGTAGTCAGATGGGATAAAACAACGGTATAAATATATATCTAGCAGTATACAACATACGGAAGTAAAAATGTATCGAAATACACATGCAGGACAAGATTTGCAAGTGTACTTAAATAAGCCAAGACAATTTGTCTTGTTAAAACTCTCTTACACAGAGTTTTATATCTTGGTATCATATGGATACTTGAGAAGGGCGCGGTTGCAAAAACAACTGGAAACGTCACGGAACTTTGGTCAGATAAGCATGTTTAGGAACATAGTAGAGAAAGGAGACCTCTTCAGCAATCATCTTGAAGTGCTGTATGGGAGAATACATGAGTTGTTGATGCAGATATATAGGTTGCCAAGTTACTATCCACCAAACTACAAACACCTACTTCATGTGATCCTGTGACAGAATTAGTACAAAACTAATTACCATATAATAACCCATCAAAGCAGGGGGGGGGGGAGGGGAACTCCTGTCACAGTCTCACATGAGGGCGGTATTAACATAAAGATAATAGAGAGTGAAGAAGGGATAGAACTCCAGCTAAAGGGAAAGAACCGAGTTACTCGAAGGCTCGAATAACCCAGAGCCTTCTCGAAGGACCGGTCAGCGTGTCCACAGCCCCGTGGACACCGATGGAGCCCGCCGATTGCGGGGTCCACGAGAAACTCGGAGAGAGTTACCACCCGTGTCGGATTGCGACACGTGTGGAAAGGCAGACTCGGACGAATTACATTCGTAACCCCTTCGCCACAGACCCGGCGTCGCCACATAATTCTTGACTTGGGGACGTAAATTACAAGTACCTCAGAAGTTGGAGTGGATTCGTCTGATGGCAAGGGACACTGGTAATAAGGAAAGCTAATCCACACTCAAACATCAGTTCATTGCACTTTCCAGTAGTGGTCACTACGTGTATTGATTATGCTCGAGTTGAAAGCAAGCGACCCCCCCCCCCCCCCCCCCCCAATTAAAAAAAAAGTCGTTACTGTTTTCTGTTGGCAGAGTCCGGATTGTCAATTCGCCTCCTTTGTCTGTGCCACTCGGCCACATGAAGGGCTCAATGCTGGGTATAAGCAACACACGGCATGTGAAGCGATTCCAAGGCAGAACGCTCGACTGCATTGCACCGGGTTCTATCCTATATGACGCTATTTTCTTTCCTCGAACCAAAAGCGTTGCACCGAGCAAAGAAGTCCGTAGCTCCAGCGACCACCCGGAATCTCCGAAAATATTGCGCACATGAACCGAATGTCAGAATGCCAAAACGACTCGATATCCTCGTAGCGCGAGGCCAAAAGTTTGAACATTTCACCAGGAGGACCCCAAGACGCCAATGGTTTGACCATTTCACAACGAAGACCCCAAGAGGCCAATGGTTTGAAATCTCACAACAAAGACTCCAAGAAGTCAATGGTTTGACATTCTCGCCACAATGACTACAAGAAGCCAGTGGTTCTCACAACGAAGACCCCAAGAAGCCAATGGTTTGACCATCTCACGACAAAGACTCCAAGAAATCGATGGTTTGACATTCTTGCCACAAAGACCACAAGAAGGCAATGGTTCGTCATTCTCGCTACAAAGACTACAAGAAGCAAATATTGTTACCATCTTACCACAAAGACTCCAAGAAGCCAATGGTTTGATCATCTCGCCAAAAAGACTCCAAGAAGCAAATGGTTTGATCATCTCACCACAAAACCACAAAAACTCCAAGAAGCTAGTGGTGTCCATTCTAAGACCACGAGCAGTATGACGATGGAGGTGATGGCAGTAATATGGGATTTTATATGGCTGGTATCACAGAATTATACCTAAGTTTGTGTACTAAGGGATTCAATGAGCATGTTACGAAAGGTTGTAACGGGTTCTGTACGTACACACTGGACTGAATCGCTGCGTATGTCTGTTGTCCGTAGAGTAACCTTCATCTTCGTTCCGTGACATGTGGAAATTGAGGGAAATGAAGGAACCGATAAACTTGCGGGCTTTGTATCCCCTACAGATGGACAGCCCATGGATCGTACCGATGTTGTTAAAGAGATGTCGAGAGCTGAGGTGTTTGACGCCAGTGACTCCATATTGCTGTCTAGAATTGTCTGAAACCAATCATGCAATTCATTAAAGAACAGAATATTAAATGGTTTGGCTTCACCACATGAATGCCCAGGTACCACCTGCCACAAGGAGCAAGGTAAGAAATATTACGAATGAAGAGCAAGGGGAAGACCCCGTAAAAGATGGAGTGATGGTATCCAGGACAACCTTGGAGAAATGAAGACCATGTAAAGGATCGAGTGATGGTATCAAGAACAACCTTGGAGAAATGAAGACCACGCTATGGAGTGATGGTATCAAGAACAACCTTGGAGAAATGAAGACCACGCTATGGAGTGATGGTATCAAGAACAACCTTGGAGAAATGAAGACCATGCTATGGAGTGATGGTATCAAGAACAACATTGGGGAAATGAAGACCATGTAAACTATGGAGTGATGGTATCAACGACAACCTTGGAGAAATGAAGACCATGCTATGGAGTGATGGTATCAAGAACAACCTTGGAGAAATGAAGACCATGTAAACGATGGAGTGATGGTATCAAGAACAACCTTGGAGACATGTAGACCATCTTACAATGCCCACTGGGAAGACCGCATAAAAGAACCTCCCCGCCTCGATTTCGATTCTATTTCACCATTACCCCTACCCCGTTCAGCTTCAAAGAGAAGTTATAGTTAGGGTCCATCACCGGCTCAGAATGTTAGTCCTGTGATTGAGTCAGCCGCTAAAGCAGCTGCCAACGGTTTTACCATCACAGGCTTATTAATCCGAAGATTATTGATGTCCATATGCACCTTCATGGCCAAGGTGTCAGCGATGGCTTGTATGCCTCTGCGTGCTGGGTGACCCCTGCCTGCCTTTTCCTCCAGGAACCAGGCCTTCCATGAATGTTCCTTCCAAGCCACTGTGACTTTAAACGTGGCCAAATATTTCAGTTTCCCAGCCACCATGACCTTAAATGTGGCCAAATATTTCAGTTTCCCAGCCTCCATGACCTTAAATGTGGCCAAATATTTCAGTTTCCCAGCCACCATGACCTTAAATGTGGCCAAATATTTCAGTTTCCCAGCCACCATGACCTTAAATGTGGCCAAATATTTCAGTTTGCCAGCCACCATGACCTTAAATGTGGCCAAATATTTCAGTTTCCCAGCCACCATGACTTTAAATGTGGCCAAATATTTCAGTTTCCCAGCCACCATGACCTTAAATGTGGCCAAATATTTCAGTTTCCCAGCCACTGTGACTTTAAATGTGGCCAAATGTTTCAGTTTCCCAGCCACTGTGACTTTAAATGTGGCCAAATATTTCAGTTTCCCAGCCACTGTGACTTTAAATGTGGCCAAATATTTCAGTTTCCCAGCCACCATGACCTTAAATGTGGCCAAATATTTCAGTTTCCCAGCCACCATGACCTTAGTTTAGTTTAGTTTAGTTTAGTTGACGAATCGACATCGCAGCAAACGAGTGTAACCCATAAGTGCTCCGTTCTACTCCTAACTCATGTCTGAGTCCGGGGAAATTCAGCTCAGTGCACGAACTCCTTAGCACCGTGGCGAAGATCCTAAAATACTTTGGGGAGATTTTTACCTCGAAATTTTTTTCCCGGGCAGCGCCATTAGGCTACTCTTTTTCGATTTTTCTCGCTCATTAAACAAACAGCGAAAAATGTCTACCAACTCGCCAAGATTAAAAACTTCCTTGATGAGGACACAAGGAAACTATTCTATACTTCTCATATACAGACACACTTTGACTACTGCTCTACAATCTGGGACGGTTGTTCTAATTCAAACACCAAGCGACTTTACTCACTCCAGAAACGGGCCATGAGTCTAATTTATAGCAAACATTTATCTGACAATCCTAGCCTGTATAAACGCCTTCAGTTAATACCACTCCGCAAACGCCTGCTTTTCAATAAAGCTAAACTAATTCACAAAATCCTGCATCGGAATGCCCCAAATTACATTTGGTCATTGTTTAAATATAATGCTAGACACAGTAAACGTTTAAATATATTACACATTCAGAAGCCTAGGATTGACTTATACAAAACAAGCTTAACGTACTCCGCAGCTCAGCTGTGGAACAATCTTCCACAAGAAATCAAAGACATCACCAATCCCTATTCATATAATCGCAAATTATTTGAACACTATCTCAGTACATATTACCTTCCTCCTTAATAATAGAGATATAATAATAATAACAAAACCCTAGTATAACAGCCAGTCCCCTTTTGGTAGGCCAGTATATTCCACATGGCTAATAACAAGTGTCAGATCATTATCTAATAGTACTGAGTCGTGTAGTTTTGATGTTCGCATTTTGCCCATGCCTTTATGATGCATATCTTTTATATTGTTGCTGTTCTCTGTTAGCCTTGAATGATGAAATGAATGTATGAAAGAGAGTGATAGAAGGGCAGAATGTTAGACGGGCCTGCGTGCCCAATTCTTAACCCTTTGAAAATAAAGTTTGTTCGTTCGTTCGTTCGTTCGTTCGATTTCCAACTGCCAAGAGATATTTTACGTATGCAACAATACACACGGGCATCGGATCTCACTACCCAGAGACCAGGGATAATTTTGTTACTAGAAGTCCACGTGAAAATATCCCGGCCCTCATCGGAGCTTGAACCCGGAACCTCTAGCACTCGAGGCGGACACCGTACCTCGAGACCACCCCCTTTATGAGATCTTTCTTAGAGGTTCAGTTCTTGTTGTCTTGTTCTCCGCTGGATGGAGAATACGACACACACACACATCGTGATTGTATCTGACTCAGAAAGCATGCTGACGAGGATGAGGACGGGCAGGCTTCTTGCGGAGTGGCTTGCTTCGCTTCGGAGGTCACGGGTGACAAGCATCGCCTGGAACTTTTCTCCGGGGCATGCCGGTGTGCTGGGAAATGAACAGGCGGACAGATTGGCTGGGTCTGCAAAACTTGGTGGAGTATTGATGCATGATAAGGAAGACATGGTTGCGACCTTGTGGGAGCACGTGTACACCTCGGAGGAGCAAGTGGATCACCATGGTCTGGCAAGAATGAGACAGCGAGGAGTGACGAGGGGATCTGGCCGACGATCAACGCTCAGAGGAAAGGCGAGACGGACATAGAATCAGATTGCTACTGGTACTATTAGTGTTGGAACTCTTCGCTGGCTGCTGAGAATGGGGACGGAGCACTTATGGGAATGCCCCGAATGCTGTGATGTCGATTCCTATATCAATCAATCAATCAATCAATCAGTTCTTGTAGAATTTCAACATTTTCCTTCTTCTTCACTCGGGCTTCATGGCGAGGAGTTAAGGACGCAGTTTGTAATCCCACATTCCGCGTTCGAAACACAGCTGCGGGCGATTTGGCAGCTGACAGCCTTTTTCTTTTAAAGAAATAGTATGGGTTCCGGTCGTTCAGAAAGCAATTGCAGACTACTGAACATAAACGTGCCCAGGAATCACGAACAGCTAAGAATTCTGGGGTTGATTGCTACGTCCTGTAAAGGATATGCAATTAACAAGACCTTATTCTCCTCGGTCTTCGATATTATAAGAATGTTTCTGTAACACTCGAGCTCAAAATCCTTAATTTACTTCATTAGTGTTTCCGAAACGGTCTATGACTGACACACTTGTGTCTGTGGGCCAGTATAGTTTAATTCGTAGTACAGAGTAAAATCCTACAGAACATTTAGTTTTTTAGCCCACAAATGAAAAGTCGTAAGGCTACCAGACGAAACGTAGCCGTATGCCCGTAATGCCCCTTTCAAAGTCGAAGAACGGCGACATGCCCCTGGCTATCACGAATAAAGTATATATTGTTGGTTTGGCTATATACGTTTCTGATATTCTAGCTAGTTTTCGTTTTCTCATTGTAAAAGACTTAATTATCTCCATTTCCCATTTTTTTTTTTTTTGCAATTCTCTCCTATCGCCAACTAAGTATGGCGACAACAAATTTCATTGCCCATTCTGTTTTTGGAAATTTAAAAATAAGTTAGTTGAATATCTTTTACAGGACTTCGCAATCAACTGACGGATGTATTGGCTATCTATGATTTTCTATGCAATTTTACTTTCAGCAGTTTGAAATTGTTTTCTAAACAGCCGGCGCTCATACCATTGTGAAAATAAAATACTTGGGAATTTAATAAAAAAATATAGCGATACAATCGTGTACAGGAAAATAAGAGAGACATTTTGAGATCAATCACTGACAATTATGAAACAATCTGTTATATTTATCCTGTTCTCTTGTATTTCCTAAAATACAAGAATTTAAGAAAGAGGTTCCGCTAGGTTTCCCCCCTCGCCTTTTTATATTTCTGCCAAGTATTTTTGTCTGACTCTCATGTTCCCCTCACTGAGTGTTACCTTGTAGCGTCAAAAGGCATTTATCAACTACCGTCCTTCATTTATCTTACATAAACTGAGAGGGCATCCTTTGAAGCATGTCCTCTATGCCTGTGGTGCAACGCCGTGCGCACTAGACAGGATCTTAAACACGAGGGCGTTCATGTATGTACTCATACATGTTATAAACATTCATTTTCCTCAGCTGGTAGTGGCCGGGTGGTTAGAGTAGTGGTCTCTCAACTCCGCAAACACTGCTCTAATTAAACATGGGTGTTTTCATCAGTCTCTCCTTTTAATGGTGCATGCAGAGTGGCGTTGGTTTCACACATGCTCGCAGTCTCCTGCCTCCCATATTATACTTCATGCCGTATGATGTTCGTTCTCATCTTTATCTACAGCTTCGTGTCTTACTACTACTCATCATCATCATCATCATCATCATCATCATCATCATCATCATCATCATCATCACCACCACCACCACCACCACCACCACCACCACCACTACCACCACCACCACACCACCAACATCATCATCATCATCATCATCATCATCATCATCATCATCATCATCATCATCATCATTCTTATCATTTGCAATGCGAAAAGGCGTTGTCGGTCATGCATGGCCATCTCAAATGACAGGCGTGATTCGGGCAGAGTGGCAGGCATCGATTCAACATACAAAATTAAAGAGCGTCTGTTGGGTTTATTAAACAGGACATGCTGGTGTGGTGGGAAACTAGCAGGCGGACAGATTGGCTGTATCTGCATGACTTGGTGGGGTATTGGTGCATGATACACCAGACGTTGTCGTGGCCTTTTGGGATCGTATGTATAGTGCAGAAGAACTAGTAGGTCATCACGGCTTGGAGAGAATGACGCTGCATGGAGTGACCAGAGGGTCTGGTCGACACTCGAAACTCCGAGGAAAGGCCAGACGGACATATAACAAGACTGGTAGCAAGATTGTGACTCTTCGCTTGCTGTTGCAGGTGAGTTATGTCATGTTTGTTCTTGAATCATCTCAACTCAAACGAATACCCGAGTCTTGAAACAGCTATGTGTCCTTGTCCAGATTCTACAATCTAGCTAGTCGTTCCAGGTATTTATCTCTCAGTTTACTCCTTGACATTGTCCCTTTAAGCTGGCCATTTGCACTTTGTTTTCACGTGCCTTTCTCTTCTTACCTTCCCGTACAATATTGTACGTGTCTTTGGCTTCTGTGTAAATTCACTAGAGAAATATATTGTTTTGATTGTCTGTGTCTTCTGTGTAAATTCAAAAATAGAATGCATTGTTTTGAATGTCTGTGTCTTTGGCTTTTGTGTAAATTCACTTAGGAAATACATTGTTTTGACTGTCTGTGGCTTCTGTATAAATTCAAGAATGGAATGCATTGTTTTGACTGTCTGTGTCTGTGGCTTCTGTGTAAATTCACAAGAGAATACATCGTTTCGAATGTCTGTGTCATTGGCTTCTTTGAAATTCACTAAGGAAATACATTGGTTTGACTGTCTGTGACTTCTGTGTATATACACAAAGGGAATAGATTGTTTTGACTGTCATTGGCTTCTGTGGAAATTCACTAAGGGAACATATTTTTTTGACTGGCTGTGGCGTCTGTGATAATTCGCTACAAGAATATATAGTTTTGAATGTCTGTGGCTTCTCTGTAAATTCACTAAGTGAATACATAGGTGTGACTGTTTGTGGAATCTGTGTAAATTCACTAAGGGAATGCATTATTTTGACTGGCTTTGGCTTCAGTGTAAATTCACTAAGGGAATACAAAAAGCATACAAGCTGGAAAATATCTAATAGCAGTGAATTCTGAGGAAATTGCAAAGATTACTATGAACGGTCATAAATAACAAAACGAATGAACAGTTCTTATAGAAACACAAGCAAACCCTTAAGTTTATTAGCTAAATTATACGTGTATAGTCCAGATGTTTTGGAACGTTATGAGGAGAAATAAACCTGAAAACATAGTGACAACTGCTAGTTTTGATGGGGAAAGAACAAGGGAAACCAATGCTTACTCAATGATAAGATATAAACCCACTTCGATATCTACTCCATCTGTAAAAGCACCATTGTCTCCGTACACCAAATCAAACTGTATTCATCAAAACCTCTGTGAGTACTAAACAACTAACACAGGTAGAAGGGAAAGACAATTATAAATCGAGTAGCCAGTCGCGTCGTGCCCACTGCCAAGTAGCGAGTCAGAATGAATGACGTCAGGAAGAATCTGAGATAGAATCTCGAACCAACAGATAGATAAAGTAGCTACGTGACGTGAGAAAGTAGAAACGTCACAACGATATAGTTTAGCAACAACAACAGACGGAGCTTAGGCTGGCGGCAAGGAAGGCGGCAGGAAGCTATTCAAGGAGAGAAGATTGTCAACAAACCTCCACGACATGGCACTGATGGCTAGTCACGATTTGGTAGAAGAGATATATCATTGAAGCATTAGTCTTCTCAGTCAGAAAACAACAGATGGCCACGAATGTGCAGATTAGGACTTGGCAAGGATGGCCAAGGTGACCGAACAGTCAACTGATAAGAAGCCTTAGAAATGACAATAAGGGGTGATAGATTGTCTTAGGAATTCTATAGTAGGTCTAGCTGTGTGATGATGTTTATTGCTGCAATACCGGCCCTCCTGGATGTACAGGAACAGTATTCTGATGATTATTAGTATTATTCATATTATAATGTATATTTGATCACAAGCTGCATACCCGGAATAAATATTGACATAAAGGACACGTCAACCGTCTTCGAGTTGTCAGTGATGTTAACACATTACTTCCCGGATGCTGTCCATTTGGTGTTGCCTGGACAAACGAGTTTTGATTTGCTGATGTTCATTATTATTATTATTACTTCATTCACCATTTGGCACCCACATTCGCATTTGCGAGCGCTATCAAAAACAAGTTACCCGAACAGTTCAAGAAGCCTCATACGGAGGAGGAAAATTTCACGTGGCAATACCAACAACAAGAAAAAACAGACTCACAAGATGTGCAGCGTAGAAGCCGACAAAACCGTTAAGAAGACGAGCGGAGAGAACCTGCCTGCGAGCTGCAACAAAGAACCTGAAACTGCAGTCACCTCAATGGAGTCTACCACGAAGAAGATCGACGACAACGCACTACAAACAAGAGCCAAGACAGCCGAGAAGCAGAGAGAGGAGAAAGACACCAGAGTCGGAAACACCGACTCACAGACAGTCAGATAGGTTGTCAAACGTATTCAAGTGGGGCTGACAGATGAACGAATCCTGAAGCATCTACAACAGGAGAATCTACATATCCGAACCTTGAGGGCGGAGCGGATCCTGACGTACTCCAAGATCCCTACGACGCTACCGGTGGTGACGACTGAGGGCAGCGGGATACCACGCCAGGTATCGATAAACAAGAAAGTACAACAGCCTGAAGGATTCATTCTAAGAATCACTCAGTGTTCAAGACGCCAGAGGGCCGGCAACAGCAGAGCAATATGTCGCAGTAAGAGAGAGATCTGCCGATACTGCGACGATCACCACGCTTTCAAGGAGTGCCCGCTGGCCAAATATGACACGGACTTCCGAGCACCCCACAACAAGAGAAAGTGCGCCGACTGCCTGGGCAAGCATGGATCAAGATACTTGGTCTGTCCGTACCTCCAAAGACACAGAGACGTCTTATATTGTGCATCTCGCAAGCCGAAAGAGATCAACTGCAAGGCCAGATCGACGAATTAAAGAAACAAGTCAAGCTACTTCAAACACCGACACAAACCAGCAACAATGAACAACTGCTTGCTGAAATAATGGAGATCCAGCAAAACATCAAACAAGAAGTAGAACACATGGCGCAGACTACAAAGAAGAATGAAGAGATCCTACAAGACATCAGAGCGGAGAGAGAAATGCTAAAAACTGAAAGGGAGCTAACCCACAACAAACCAGCTGAAGCCAAGGAAACGAACACAGAGAAGCCGCAAGATGAAACCCAAGAAAAGACCGAGCCGAAACCATTATCCTGCCGGATCTCTGAAGGCGGCACAGAATACCCACTTCCACCTACCCTGGAGGAGTGCCTAGAATCGGCAAGAATGGAGGCACTCAGGCAAAATGCATACAAAAGGCGCAAGTAAGAAAAGGAAAGCAAGAAGCCCAAGAAAATCAAGGGGAAAACAATGTCCCACTAGTCTTCTGAGGAATACCCATAATTATACTATGATGACGAACACGAATATGGATACTATTTTGATGACGGAGAAAACGTGTCATGGCTGACAACAGAGGAGGATATCGAAAAACAGCAGAAATCAAACTCGTAAGTGAAAAAAGGCGCAAGGAGGAAAATGAAAACATCGAAAAGCTTCTACAGACAATACACAAAAAAAGGAGGGAAAAAGACCAAATAAAAAGTCCTTATAAGGACTGTACCCAGCCAAGCGAAACGCACAAGTAGCCAACACCAGAGGAAACCACCAGAGGAGACGAGCACAAATGATAACTCGCCGGCCTACCAATCCCTCACCTGACGTCATAGACACAAACGCTTAGGACTCACTCGTAAGAGCTCACAGACAAGGAACAGGGTAAACACACCCACAAAGACTGTGGACCTCAACTCTAACTAAGGCTGAAGAAGCAGGTTGAACGAAGCAGAAATTTGAATGTTTGTTTTAGAATCAAGCAAGCAAGCAAATACCAGTGTGGGTGGAAAAGAGAGTTAATCATTATTTTGGAATCTCTGTGCAGACGACAGGTCATAAAACGTCGAATTCAGCCATCACAGAACATTTGCTGGAAATACAAAGAGATACAAACCTGGTTGGCGCGACCATAAACCACAATCAGCACAAGAATTCAGACCTGATAGAAGACACTGGGAGCATGTGGCATTGCGAACAATGATAACTCATGCTTATCGACAAGGCACATGATAGTAATGTCACACCAAGAAGGCTCGGATACATCATTCATTCATTCATTCATTCATTCATTCATTCATTCATTCATTCAGTAGCATGTCCTTTGCAGAACCTCGCTTCCATAACAACCTTCCGGAAAACTTCTCGATCACAAACAAGATGCCCCGCGTACGATACACTCATCTAGAGATCATCCACCACATCCTACACCCATCTTCTCTTTGACCTTTCTCTTCCTCTCTTCCCAGGCATATTTTTCCCAGTTCTCGCCCGCTACGAGACTCTGCGTGATAAACGGGATTACGGAGAAAGTGGTGTAACCCCTCGGCCAGAGAGACCGGCTCCCAGGCATAAACCTCTCCATTATTGTTCTCTCCAAACTTTCATGACGTTTCAAGTGACCAATATATTTCAATTTTCTTTGTATTTTCGTCTTTAATAGCCAACCTGCTTCAATATTCAGCTCTTGAAGTATGGATGCATTTATTCTTTTCTTTATCCAAGATATTCTTAGAACCGGTCTTCCCGTCTATAACATTTATCAATCAATCAATCATGTGACATGCCGTAAAGCGTGGGCGGGCATGACTCGCCATTTCACTCGATCACCAGAGTCGTGGATAAGCTCAGTGTTCGTGTCTCGACCATGCCATGTGGCCAAGCCATCTAGGTATTTACTTCTCGGTCTTCCCCTTGGTCGGTTCCCTTCGATCTTGCCAGTTGTCACTAAGTTCTCCAATCCATTTCTTCTTATAACATGTCCAAAAAATTTTGACTGTCTACGTCTAATTTTTCTAATCAATTTACGATTTTCATTTGTCTCCTATAGTACTTGGTCATTGGCTTTTCAGTCTGTCCATGGTATTCTTTGCATTTTTCTCAGAAACCACATTTCTGCAGCCATCAGATGTTTTTCAGCTTGACATTTATATTCAAAGGTATTTATGCGTTGTTCAGCTTATTTAGTAAGTGTCCAGGTCTCACAGGCGTATGTTGCAATGGGAAAGATGCATGCTCTTAAAAATCTAATTTTTGTAGTTCTATCTTCCCATTCCATAATTTATCCAGTTGTTTTAGTCTTTGAAGAGCAATAGATAGTCGTCGTTCAAATTCTTTCATTGTGTCACCATTGTGTAATCAATGACCCAAGGTTTTCGAAATTTTCCACCACCTCCAATGTTTCCTCATCTTATATATAAAAGGCGATCTCCGTCCGTCTGTCTGTCTGTCTGTATGTCCCTATGTCCTTTATGCGCTCGCGAACGGCCCATCCGATTGAGATGAAATTTTCTACACGCCTTCCTTTCATTCCAGCGGAGCCCACTGTCATATTTTTTTAGTGTGAAATTGGCTGCTTACCCAATATTATTTCATATTTCATTTTTCATTATAATTTCATATATCTCAGGGGACCTAACTCTTTAAAAGTTATTTCAAGGGGCATAACTTTTCTGTATAACTTATAGTCATATTGTGGCATCGTTTTCAAAGATTTATAAACTCTGTGTCTATAGTTATGTACCGGCATATGAGTTATAATAAATAATGATACAATCTTTAAGGCATTTTCAAAGTTTTCATAAAAATAATGCACAATGCATAACATTGTAACTCATCTTTTTATGCTTAAGAAGTTACTGTAGTCATGCAGGTGATTAGAAAGAGTTTTCATTAAAAATAATGGATGGTGTGTGGAAGGACATTCTTTTAAGTTACTTTTTTTGTTGTATGAATTTAATGAGACGCTACCCGCCAGGAGCTGGGCGAAGCCAAGCCGGGTCAGATAGATAGACAGACCCACCTTTTCGCTGCAGTTGTCTACTCCTCCTTTTCCTTCTTCTGCTGATGCTGCTGCCGCCGCTCCATTTACCCAAGTTAATTGTTGGGGAAGATGTAAAGATCTTTCAAGTGCTCTTTCTAATGCTTTTTGTAAGTTGGTCTTCGTTTATCTAAGGTTGTTCTAACTGCAACCAATAAATGATTAGACAGACAGGCAGACAGACAGAGAGGGAGGGACGGACAGACAGACAGACAGACAGACAGACAGTCGGGAACGGGAACTTATATGACTACTTATATGAATTAAATGAGATGCTCGCCATCAGGGGCTGGGCGAAGTCGGGCCGGATCAGACAGACAGACAGACAGACATATAGAGAGACAGACAGACATATAGACAGACAGACAGACAGATAGATAGTCGGGAACGGGAACGGGAGCTTATATGACTACTTATATGCATTAAATGAGATGCTCCACACCAGGAGTTGGGCGATGCCGGGCCGGGTCAGACAGACAGACAGACAGAAAGACAGACAGAAAGACAGACAGAAAGACATACATACATACATACATACATACATACATACAGACAGACAGACAGACAGACAGACAGACAGACAGACAGACAGACAGTCGGTAACGGGAACGAGAACTTATATGACTACTTATATGAATTAAATGAGATGCTCCCCACCAGGGACTGGGCGAAGCCGGGCCGGGTCAGACAGACAGACAGACAGACAGAAAGACATACAGAAAGACATACATACATACATACAGACAGACAGACAGACAGACAGACAGACAGTCGGTAACGGGAACGAGAACTTATATGACTATTTATATGAATTAAATGAGATGCTCCCCACCAGGGACTGGGCGAAGCCGGGCCGGGTCAGCTAGTCTTATATATAAAAGGCGATCTCCGTCCGTCTGTCTGTCTGTATGTCCCTATGTCCTTTATGCGCTCGCGAACGGCCCATCCGATTGAGATGAAATTTTCTACACGCCTTCCTTTCATTCCAGCGCAGCCCACTGTCATATTGTTTAGTGTGAAATCGGCTGCTTACCCAATATTATTTCATTTTTCATTTTTCATTATTATTTCATATATTTCAGGGGACCTAACTGTAAAAGTTATTTCAAGGGGCATAACTTTTCTGTATAACTTATAGTCATATTGTGGCATCGTTTTCAAAGATTTATAAACTCTGTGTCTATAGTTATATACCGGCATATGTGTTATAATAAACTAGCTGACCCTGCCCGGCTTCGCCCAGACCCTGGTGGGGAGCATCTCATTTAATTCATATAAGTAGTCATATAAGTTCTCGTTCCCGTTACCGACTGACTGCCTGTCTGTCTGTCTGTCTGTCTGTCTGTCTGTCTGTCTGTCTGTCTGTCTGTCTGTCTGTCCCTCCCTCTCTGTCTGTCTGTCTGTCTGTCTAATCATTTATTGGTTGCGATTAGAACAACCTTAGATAAACGAAGACCAACTTACAAAAAGCATTAGAAAGAGAACTTGAAAGATCTTTACATATTCCCCCAACAATTAACTTGGGTAAATGGAGCGGCGGCAGCAGCAGCAGAAGAAGAAGAACGAACGAACGAACGAACGAACAGACTTTATTTTCAAAGGGTAACAAATTGGGCACGCAGGCCCGTCTTACATTCGGCCCTTCCAATCACTCATCTTTCTTTCATCAACAGTGCATAGGAAAAAAACATTGTCACGTGAATTTTGTAAACATAAACAATGCATATTACTATGTTATGAGACACATCCACCACCCACCCACACACCCCCCATTCACTCCAACTCTCCCACCCAACCATACACACATACCATACATTCCCCCACCCATCCACCACATCCCTACACCTACACATCTCCCCGCCCACACACACCTCTCACCCACCACACATCCCATCCACCCACACCCCAAGCACACATACATTCAATAACCCACACATCCCCCACCTACACACATCTCCCCACCCACTCACATATCCTCTACCCGTCCCATTTCCCACCAACAATCACTCATCCAATATCCTCCTCCACCCACACACCTACAACCACTCAACCAAACACATATACCTCAGCCACACACACATCTCCCCGTCAATTCACATATTCCGCACCTACCCACACACAAATTCCGCACTCACCCACATAATCTCCCATCTCCCCCAGCCCACTCACAGATCCCGAGCCCACACCTGCAAACACCCCCCACCATCTCCTAACCTGCACACACTCACCCACCCACATATCCTTTACCCACCCACACATCCTCTACCCACCCATCCCCCAACAAACATCCCTTAACCACACACCCTTACTCATATACAATCACCCACCCACACATCCTCTACCCAACCACACATCATCCACCCAACCACACATCCTCCATCCACCCATTCCCCAGCCACACATCCCTTAACCACACACCCCTACCCATATACACACACATCCCCACCCACGCACAATCTCCCCACCCATACAAACATCCCTCACACACATCCCCACCCACCAACACATTCCCCATTCACAAACACACACCTCCCATCCACGCACACACAACCCATACATTCATCCCCTCACACATCCCTAGACACACGTACTTATCCCTCAACCACTAACACCCACACATCCCTTTCCCACTCATCAACACATACATCTCTTATCTACCCACCCACACTCACACATCCTAACCACCCATCCCCCACCCTCACACACATCCTTCACCCACCCACAATCCCAACCACACCTGCACCCACCCACACAAACATCATTTATCCACACCCAGCTCCCATCCCACACAATACCACACCGACACACATCCCAAAAACACATCCCTCACCCACACACACATCTATCCACACATCTCTTACCCATCCACACATCCCCCAACTACAATCACCCTCACTACCCACACATACATCCTCCATCCAGCCACACACACCCCCACCCAGCCAGACATATCCCCCACCCACACACACATCTCCAAATCCATCACTCACACCCAAGAAGAAAAAGAAGGAGTAGGAGGAAGGAGGAGGAAGAGGGTGGAGGAGGGAGGAGGAGGGAGGAAGAGATAGGCGGAGAGAGGAGGAGGAGGGAGGAGGAGGAGTAGGGAGGAATAGGAGGGAGGAGGAGGAATTAGGAGGAGGAGGGGGGAAAGAGGAAGAGGGAGGAGGAGGAAGGAGGAGGGGGAGGAGGGAGGATGAGAACGCAGGAGGAGGAGAAAGAGGGAGGAGGAGGGAGGAAGAGGAAGAGGGAGGAGGAGGAAGGAGGAGGGGGAGGGAAGAGGAGGAGAGAGGAGGAGGGAGAGGGAGGAGGAAGAAGGAGGAAGAAGAAGGAGGAGGGAGGATGAGAACGCAGGAGGAGGAGGAGGAGGGAGGAAGAGGGAGGATGAGGAAGGAGGAGGGGAGGGAAGAGGAGGAGAGAGGA
Source organism: Cepaea hortensis (assembly GCA_963921405.1). Taxonomy (NCBI): domain Eukaryota; kingdom Metazoa; phylum Mollusca; class Gastropoda; order Stylommatophora; family Helicidae; genus Cepaea; species Cepaea hortensis. The sequence continues at coordinate 410,560,891 of OY992876.1, forward strand.
GGAGGGAGGGAGGAGGAGGAGGGAGGAGGAAGAAGGAGGAAGGGAGGGAGGATGAGAACGCAGGAGGAGGGAGAGGGAGGAGGATGAGGAGGAGAGAGGAGGTGGAGAGAGGAAGAGGTAGAAGGAGGAGGGAGGGAGTGAGGAGGTAGAGGGAGGAGGAGGAGGAGGAATGTGAGGGAGGAGGAGGAGGAAGAGGGAAAGAGGAGGGAGGAGGAGGATGGAAGAAGGAGGAGGAAGAGGGGAGGAGGTGGAAGGA
>OY992876.1:410561346-410571346 GCA_963921405.1 Cepaea hortensis
GATGGAAGAAGGAGGAGGAAGAGGGAGGAGGAGGAGGTAGAGGGAGGAGGAGGGAAGAGGGAGGAGGAGGAAGGAGGAGGAAGAGGGAGGAGGAGGGAGGAGGAGGAGTGAGGAGGTAGGGGGAGGAGGAGGAGGGAGGAAAAGGGAGGAGGAGGGAGGAGAAGGAAGAAGGAGGAGGAGGGAGGAGGTAGAGGGAGGAGGAGGGAGGAGGAGGAGTGAGGAGGTAGAGGGAGGAGGAGGGAGGAAAAGGGAGGAGGAGGGAGGAGAAGGAAGAAGGAGGAGGAAGAGGGAGGAGGAGGATGGAAGAAGGAGGAGGAAGAGGGAGGAGGAGGATGGAGGAGGGAGAGGGAGGAAGAGGGAGGAGGAGGAAGGAGGAGGAAGAGGGAGGAGGAGGATGGAGGAGGGAGAGGGAGGAGGGGAAGAGGAAGAGGGTAGGAGGAGGAGGAGGGGAGAGGAGGAGAAGAATGGAGAAGGAGGGAGGAGGAGAAGGAGGAGTGAGGAGAAGGAGGAGGCAGAGGGAGAAGAAGGAAGGAGGAGGAGGAAGGAGGGAGAGGAAGGAGGGAGAATGAGGAGGGGAGGAAGGAAAGGGAGGTGGAAGAGGAGGAGGAGGGAGGAGGAAAGAGGTAGGGGGAGGAGGAGGAGGGAGGAAAAGGGAGGAGGGAGGAGGAGAGAGGAGGAGGGAGGGAGTCATGTGACGATTCTGTGTAGTCACGTCATTTTCTTCCCTTTCCCTAGCATTTTGGTTCGGGGATTCTTTCAGGGTCAGCTAGTCATCATATATTTACGTACGTATTTTGGGAGGGGGAGGAGGGAGGAGGAGGAAGAAGAAAAAAAAACTATGACAGTTGGCAGCTCTGGACTGAAAGGAAGGCGTGTAGAAAATTTCATCTCAATCGGATGGGCCGTTCGCGAACGTATAAAGGACATACATACATACATACATACATACATACATACATACATACATACATACATACATACATACATACATACATACATACATACATACATACAGATGGACGGAGATTGCCTTTTATATATAAGATAATGATACAATCTTTAAGGCATTTTCAAAGTTTTCATAAAAATAATGCACAATGCATAACATTGTAACTCATCTTTTTATGCTTAAGAAGTTACTGTAGTCATGCAGGTGATTAGAAAGAGTTTTCTTTAAAAATAATGGATGGTGTGTGGAAGGACATTCTTTTAAGTTACTTTTTTTGTTGTATGAATTTAATGAGATGCTACCCGCCAGGAGCTGGGCGAAGCCACGCCGGGTCAGATAGATAGACAGACCCACCTTTTCGCTGCAGTTATCTACTCCTCCTTTTCCTTCTTCTGCTGATGCTGCTGCCGCCGCTCCATTTACCCAAGTTAATTGTTGGGGAAGATGTAAAGATCTTTCAAGTACTCTTTCTAATGCTTTTTGTAAGTTGGTCTTCGTTTATCTAAGGTTGTTCTAACTGCAACCAATAAATGATTAGACAGACAGGCAGGCAGACAGACAGACAGAGAGGGAGGGACGGACAGACAGACAGACAGACAGACAGACAGACAGACAGACAGACAGACAGACAGACAGACAGACAGACAGTCGGGATCGGGAACTTATATGACTACTTATATGAATTAAATGAGATGCTCGCCATCAGGGGCTGGGCGAAGCCGGGCCGGATCAGACAGACAGACAGACAGACAGACAGACAGACAGACAGACAGACAGACAGACATATAGACAGACAGACAGACAGACAGACAGACAGATAGATAGTCGGGAACGGGAACGGGAGCTTATATGCCCAGTATCCACACTCTACTGATGAAGAATCAGATTCGCTGGGCTGGTCACTTGACCCGCATGCCAGATCACAGGCTCCCTAAACGAATTTTCTACAGCGAACTGCGTTGTGGTAAACGCTCCCAAGGTGGCCAGAGGAAACGTTTTAAAGACACTCTGAAAATTTCACTGAATGCTTTTGGAATTCATCATGACACCTGGGAGGCTGCAGCCAGAGACCGAAATTCGTGGCGTGCATCATTGCGCAAAGGTGCAGTCATATGTGAGGCAACCAGGACTGCAAGAGCTGTGAAGAAAAGGCAGGACAGAAAAACCACTGCAGGAAATCCTCCTCCAGAGACGTCAAGCATTCTTTGCCCACATTGTCAAAGAACATTTAGAGCCAAAATAGGCCTTATCAGCCATCTTAGAACCCACGGCTCCACACCTTCAACCCCACTGGATGAAATGAATGGTCATCATCATTCTTGATGGACAAACAACATATGAATTAAATGAGATGCTCCACACCAGGAGTTGGGCGATGCCGGGCCGGGTCAGACAGACAGACAGAAAGACAGACAGAAAGACAGACAGAAAGACATACAGACAGACAGACAGACAGACAGACAGACAGACAGACAGACAGACAGACAGACAGACAGACAGACAGTCGGTAACGGGAACGAGAACTTATATGACTACTTATATGAATTAAATGAGATGCTCCCCACCAGGGACTGGGCGAAGCCGGGCCGGGTCAGCTAGTTAACATATATTTCTTTCTCCATATTAGTTTTATCTGTATGCATTATCTTTATTTTTGCTATGTTAATATATAAGTTGTGATTTTCATAATGCCTTTGGGTTGAAGTCGACTCGATTCGTAGTATACTTATTTTTATTTTATTATTTTTTTGGGGAATGTCATCATTTATCTTTCCTCGTATGATTAGCGTTTGCCATAGTGGAGTTCGTTGTAAGGTAGGTACAATGTCTGCGATCTTTCATGTTTTCGCAGGAGTTAAAATACTTAACAGTCCCCCTCCCCCCCCCCCCCCTTTTTGTTATATCCTGCTGCAGCCGTTATTTATCTTATCCCTAAATACTAGCCACTTCGCCTTCACGAGTTAATGAGGAAATAAATACAATTGACGTCATCATTATTGCGTGCTCAATTCTCTTCAAGATATGAAAATAACAAAGGATAGAAAAGCTAATCATTACGCCATCCATGTTGGGAGCTCTACCCAAACCAATCCTTACAATAACTGTCACAGAAAGGATTCTAATCTACTTTGATTTCAAAGAATATGATCGAATTCTAATCTACTTTGATTTAAAAGAATGCGATGGCATCCCTATGCTAATAATATTGTTAGAGTGGTTTTGTAGTCGGCTCTCCCTGGCGGTTGAAGGATTGCTACAGATGGAAAATGATAATCAGAGTATGTGATTTGAGCCAAGGAATGCTAAAAATATCAAAGCGAGCTGAGGCAGAAAATAAGATCCCTAAAATTATTTCTAAAACGAGGTCAGGTTTCTGTGGGGGGATATTTATAGGCAGGACAGTAATGATAGGAAAGGCGCGTTAATCTGACCATCTAGTCGGGGGGAAGTTCTAGAAGGACACGCGATGCTATGCGCCCTTGGATACTTGGTTCTAACACCAAGATCTTGGTTTGGGCATCAGTCTCCCGATGTTGTCAGCGACAATAGAAAACACACACACATACACACACACACAAAAGCAACTGGCTATGTGAGGATCAACAGTCAAATAAAAGGCCCAAGTGGATCTGGCTTTGAAAGGATCAAAGGACAAATAATAGACCCAAGTGGAACTGGCTACAAGAGGATCAACTGACACATAATAGGCCCAAGTGGAACTGACTATGTGAGGATCAACGGTTAAATAAAAGGCCCAAGTAGAACTGACTATGTGAGGATCAACAGACACATAATAGGCCCAAGTGGAACTGACTGTGTGAGGATCAACGGTCAAATAATAGGCCCAAGTAAGTGACTATGTGAGGATAAACGGTTAAATAAAAGGCCCAAGTAGAACGGACTATGTGAGGATCAACAGTCAAATAATAGGCCCAAGTAGAACTGGCTATGTGAGGATCAAGGGACACGTAGTAGACCCAACTGAAATTGGCTATGTGAGGATAAAAGGACACGGACACATAATAGGCTCAACTGGGACTAGCTATTGATAAAACTAAAACGGCCCATTGCTGGTAACTTCGCGAATTGTTTGTTGCACCCACAAGTAGGTCATGACCGTGGTGACATGACTTCAATAGACTACCATCCCACTAGAGTCCAACAAAATCATACCAGCCCACTAGAGTCCAACAAAATCAGTCGTCATTCATTGCCATCTTCCAGATAAGTACAGTAACTGAAGTCATCGTTCAGACGAGCGCTTTAAAGATATATCAGTTGGAGAAATCTCTGAGGCCACTAAAACACCGAAACAATTCATGTTTTGTATCACGCTTACTATATGAAGACAATACGGATCACCAGTAGCTTATAAATTGCTTTGACAATTGCTGTTACAAATTTGAATTTTGCAATGAAGATTAACATCAAAACCACAGAAAACCATGAAAACAAGTTAGGGAGTACACGTATTTGGGCTGTGTGTTGATAGAGAATGGAAGACTTGATAGGAAAATAGAAAAGAAAATACATCAATTATCAAACAGCACCTAATACACAAGAAGCTGATATACTCTTTCTTCGTGCCAACTGTGTGTTACAAATGCCGGACATGGACAGTCATAGAAACATAAGTAAAATCACATCATGTGAGACGAGATGCACAAGAAAGGCAGATAGAAAAACCAGAAGAGACGGAGAGACACAATTAGAAACTAAAAACAAGTGTAGCGGTAGCACTTATTACTGGCTTTACGAAACAATTAAATAGTTCGGGTATTTGGTGAGAATGTGACAAGATCATCCAGCGACTGAAGCGTTCTACGTGAGAAGATCGGGATACAAGGCGAAAGGAAGTCCCAAGAAGAATTGGCTAGATGGAGTTAACAAAATACATTGAAGAAATCACATATAACGTTAGTACACGTAACAAGGCAAGGAAAACACATAAACTTACAACTGCTTCCTCTCAGTAACACTTCATGGCAAAAGCAGTAGGACAAAAGAAGAAGAAGAAGAAGAAGAAGAAGAAGAAGAAGAAGAAGAAGAAGAAGAAGAAGAAGAAGAAGAAGAAGAAGAAGAAGAAGAAGAAGAAGAAGAAGAAGAATCATGGTTGATTAACAAATTAGTGAGGAATTATGAGCTGCGAAGTTGTGGCATTACAAAAGAATGACAAGAACCGTTGGACAGATTTAAAAGTTTAATGAAGATATCTCGAAAGATGTTAACACACAAAAAGAACTGGTTACTCGCATCAGAAGAAAAGTGCACATTCTTTAGGCAGGTCCTGAGAAGGGAAACGCTGGAGTATTTAATGACAACGGGACAGCTGTAGTGAAGGAGGGACAAGAGGTGAACTAGACAGTGAATGCTGCAAAGTTTGACATCATGGCATGGAGGAACATCGGAATGAGAAAGAAATGATTGGCAACACACCAGACAGCAGCAGGTCGTGGAAAGACGTAATCGCCAACGCGTATTGGCGTGGTCTATAAGAAGAAGAAGAAGAAATGGTCTCCATGCTGTTTATAACGAAACGCCATCCTTGGAACTGGTTGGATTAATTATATGTTTCGGGATATTAATAGCTAAACCAAACTGACCGTGCTGGGAAATCACGAGAGCAGGTGGACCCATGAGTGTAGATGCTTGCTTGCTTGTGTTCGTTGGCTTGAGCTCCAACGCGAAGTCCTGTATGTCGGATGAAGTCATCCTGTTGTCCAACATCAATGTGATGTCATACAGGACCTGAGGTTTGCGTGAGTATCCGTTGTCCCATGTCTGGCTTATCTGTGTGCAGACTGGTGGTTCCTCGCTGTACAGGCAGACACTCTCCGACTTCGGAGGAATCGGCGATCCTACTGACTTTAGCCAGGACCCCGAAGGGACCTGTTGCCAAGGACACTCGACGAGGACGCGTCAATAGGTCTTGGCCAGTATATAACCCGGCCCTGGTGCCTTGGAAACACCTCTGCGTCCCATGAGTGTGGATGAGATAGTTCACCCGCCGCATATGCTGTTTTGGTTCTTAGGATTCTGTTCATAGGTTAAGACCGCCACATAATGGGGTCTTGACAAGCCGCTGAAGGGGCGGTTTTGGCGAAGGAGGCTCATCCATGGCTCGACCTGTTCTCATATTTTTGGCGCTCGCTCGCTTTGAACTCGAGCGTAGTCCATACACACTACTTATACTAGCACTGAATAACGTAACGTAACTGAATCTAACGCTATCAGACCTGGTATAGTACAGTGTCTAAGACATTTATTGTTTGTAAAGGACACCAAACGCCTCCTGAACAGCGGGTTACCGGGGCCCATAGGCTAAGCAAATAGTAGTAACACTATAATCTACCATACATGTTGTAAGAAGCGACAAAGGAGGAATTTGGGAGGAATTGTCTACTCCATCCCATAAGAAACTTGAGCTGTAAGATTCAACTAACCAGGAACTCGTTTAAGAAACAGGGAAGAACAGTAACCAGCGAACGATGATAAAAAGAGCTCTCTCCCCTTAGTTGTCTTGTGTATGTATTTTTTTTTTCTGCTGAAGGTTAGTCGCCGCAGTGTCCTGTATTTTTCCTAATTCTGTTCTTAAAGCTGCATTACTTTGTGTTATTTTATATTGTTTAAAGTTTGACAGGATGTGGAGACAGCTGTAGGGAGTCAGGATCTATGACATACCTTCGGTCATCTAGAACTGACAGCTGGGATGTTATAACTACTAGGGGGCTTCAAATTAAAACCTGAGTAGTGTGTTAGAAATTACACTAACCAAGCCATTGTCTCGTAACCTGTCACTATTGTTATTAATGATGCCAAGAGGGTTAAGCACTTGAAATCACGATGCAGACTAACACGGTGACGTCATAAGGACAGTTTAAAGATGCCCCCCCCCCTTTTTTTTTTGTCATGCACCAAAGAGGAGCAACATTCTGTTATCCTTTTTTTTAATTTTATCAGTAAAGGGGTAAAACCTATAAACATTCATCAGTGAATGAAGGTCCTGTGTGGTGATGCATGCCTGTCAGTCCAGCAAGTGTATGAGTGGAATAGGAAGTTTCCACTCGCAATCAAATCCAAACGCTGAGTAAAGGTGTCCTTTTGCAACATGACAATGCTCGACCCAATACTGCCCGTGCAACGGTTGAAACCATCGAAGACCTCAACTTTCAGAGTGTATCACTGTAGCGAAACGCCAGTGGTCCATGTCCTTATGCATTCTTTTATTTTGGGTAGACAGGGGGGAAACGGCTTTCGGAAGCTCTCAGTTCTCTTGTTCTCTCAAATCTCCATGAAAGATGGTTCTTTGGGTTATCTTCCTATCACAATCTTTACATGGAGCAAGTAGCCAATGTCTTTCACATCGGGTAAACCCGATGGAGCGCCTTGCGCCAAATGTGCGCTGGTGCGGCTGCTAAGCAATTCATGGCCGTGTACACACCTACCGTTGGATAGTGGCATCTTGTCAAGTCGATTTGAAGATTGGGACAGAGATGCAACATCCTACTGAAGTGGTGAAGAAAGGTAGGGCTTGGGTTGTGGGTACTCCAGCCAAACATGGAGTTATAAATATACAATGTGTTGAAGGGGAAGATGAATTGGCGAAAGGCCAATCATAACCAATGACGAGTTGGGTGACCGTTAGCCGATCTGGCTGCGCGTCTTGTCCTTGGCATAGCCGGGGAAGTGAATCTGAACCATATATCTCCCAAGAGGATTTCATTTGTTCTTGGCGTCAGATGAGCTGTTGCTATCTTTCTGTCTACGGCTTGAATTGGACAGATTGTCATCTTTCTGTTGTATATACTCAGTGGATGGCTATGGTATTCTTGGGGATGGGGTACACCAATCTCTGATCTATCTTCTTGAGCCAGAAGAGGCCATTCACAGGACTATCTCTTTCATCTGTTACTAGATAGGATGATGTAGGGAAGATAATGGACTTATTTATCTCATTTAGAGAACCTGCATTCCGCTAAATCTATGTGTTCTGTGGGGCACTGCTGGTACATTGCGGCGACAGCTCAAACAAGAGCAGAGCCGGGAGGGGGTAGTATCTTCTTTCCTATTCTTGCAGGGAGTGGGGAACTACACTGCGTGCCATACAACCCCATTACTATACTATTAGGTAATGAGATGTAACACACAGATTACTGGGCGCACCACACCACAAGATCTTGCGGGTGAGAAAGGCATGGTTTGCAAGTGAGAGGGAAGCATGGGAATGAATGTGCCCAATCATAATAAAGGCTTGGTATGAGTGTGGAGGGTGTGTCTTGTGGCCAAAAAGACAACCGGACTTCGTCCAGCTGGAGGTCTATTCAAACCCGGACGTGGCCAATCCAGGGGCTACCTGACAGGTCAGGCCTGGTCATTCAGGTATTAAATATAGTGTATTTGTGTGATACATGAGTCAGCCCAGTCGCTCAGGTTTTGTTTATCATTTCCAGGGTCCTCTTCTATGGGAAGTGACTATGTCTTCTAAGGGACATTATCACCAGTGCTTCTAAGCTAACGCCAATATGTCCAACGAGGCCAACTCAAGGTTTGGTGTGCTTAACTCTGAGACAGAGGCAAGGTGCAGGTCTTGAGGCAAGGACAGTTTGTATGACTGGTGCATTGCCGGTTTTGTTTTAACAACATACGCCTGAGAGCAGTTGTTGTCTGGAGGGAGCCTGAGAGTGATTTTCGGGCCTACCCATTTTATACCGGACATTAGAAGGACCCATCCATTATCCTTCACAAACACCTCACCTTATCGGCAACACTAAAGCCTTTCATAGGTCAGTGAAGACCTAGTGCCGAACTAATTCAGATGACAATGAACAGAAGTCCTCAACACACCAGTCGCTTGGATTCTACAAAAGCCGGTTGAACCTACACCCAGTTGCTGGAGAAGGAAGGAGATTCGGACATCTTTGGTGAGAAGTGTGTGGACAGATCAGACAGTATCTGAAGCTGGATCTGTGACTGTGGCGACTTGAGGCTCTGTGTTGGAACTTTACCAGTGTAGTGTCTGTGTAGATCTATCTGTTTATCTGCCTTTATGTGTTCCTGTGCTGTTCTTGATTAGGTTAATAAAATTACTTCCAAGTTGTTCTGACGACTGCCATGTTATTTATGCGTCAGCCAGAAGAACACTGCAGGAAATAGGTCCATAGGTCGAAAGAAAGAGTGACAGTGAGTCCAGGGAAAACGGAGGAGGGTTGGCAGGTAAAGACCTATCCCAGCCAGGGCTATAGAAGATATTTGAAATATTGTGACCGGGCTATTTGGGACCCTCCACGTAGCTTGTTACAATCACATACCCCGTACTCGCCAGACCTAGCCCCAAGTTATTCCCACCTGTTTGTACAACTTAAAAAGTCATTGAGAGTAAAAGGTTGTCATTTGATGCACCATCGTATGTGAGTGAGTGGAGTGGCACCTTACAGTCTTGACAGACCAAAGTATGTGAGTTGAAATGTGACCAAAATTCCATCACAATGCCTGGGCAGAGCTTCAGGGAAACATGTGGTGCTCAAACGACATGTTCCCTCTCTCGGCCTTGCCTTGTGTTCTCCAGAGGAATAGGTAACCAATCCGTCTGGAACAAGGTAGGCTGCAGACGCTGGCGGCTAAGCGTCAAACCTCCGAGACCTCGCCTCCACGAGCAGGTGGCGAGTGGTGGCCAGACCCTGTCCAAGTCCGACAGGTGTGGGCCTAGTACGCGCCTAGACCATAGGGTGCGTACATCTGTCAATCACAAGTGTCCGGACCTGTGTAAAGCGTGTTCTACCGTCAGACTTCCCGCCTGACTTTTGCGGATCCCACGACCACCGTGAATATGCCCGCCGGAGATAGTGCTCATCTGTTGCGAGCAAATCTCCCATCCTTCCACTGAACCTCGACTGATCAACGCAAGTTACCGAGGCAGGCGTTTCGAGAATGTAACCGCATCGTGCAGCTAGAGTCGCGGTTTGAGCGGGCAAAATAGCAAATTTGTACGACCGTTCGACAAAGTCTCGATAAGCGCCCACTCTCTCTCGATGAGTAGTGAGCTTGCAGTCA
>OY992876.1:410576346-410646346 GCA_963921405.1 Cepaea hortensis
TGGCTTGGCCACGTGGCATGGTCGAAACAGGAACACGGAGCTGAGCCTCGACTCTGGTGATCGAGTGAGATGGCAGAACATGACCGCCCACGTTTATCAGCATGGCACATGATGGATGGATGGATAGACAAACAGCTGTCTGTGGTCATGTGATGCGAAGAAAGACATTGGACAAGATTGTGACAACTGGAAAGATCGTGGGGAAAAGAGGAAAAGGCAGACTAAGAGATACGTTAACTACTAAAAAGAAAAGAGGAAAAGGCAGACTAAGAGATACGTTAACTACTAAAAAGAAAAGAGGAAAAGGCAGACTAAGAGATACGTTAACTACTAAAAAGAAAAGAGGGAAAGGCAGACTAAGAGATACGTTAACTACTAAAAAGAAAAGAGGAAAAGGCAGACTAAGAGATACGTTAACTACTAAAAAGAAAAGAGGAAAAGGCAGACTAAGAGATACGTTAACTACTAAAAAGAAAAGAGGAAAAGGCAGACTAAGAGATACGTTAACTACTAAAAAGAAAAGAGGGAAAGGCAGACTAAGAGAAATGATGCTGAATGGATTGAGACGGTGGCATGGATGTATATCACCTCAGTAGTGATCCAGAAAATCAAAGACCGAGATCTGTTAAAACGCCAACGCCAGCCGGCATAGCACTTGATGATGATCATGTGTGTACCATGTTTGGTCCAAACTTATGGTTTGTTTCGTATTGAATGAGTTAATTGAAGAAGGGCAAGAAATCACGAGCAATAAATTGGTATTTTGTACTGGTTATGTGGTTACATTACCCTTACTGTGTAATATGCAAAAAGGGGAGCGTGTGAGAAATGGAATACTCTAATAGTATATCTTCCTTTTCTTCGCTACTCTTTCGAGGGATGTACGTCACTATTATTTGCGCACCAGAGAGGTCGTTTGATTCGTCTTGGGTATGTATGTAGGGGATTCAAATGACAACGTTAAAATTGTTATAGAAATTATAATAACCACGCCATTGTCTTGTAACTTGTCAATATTGCTGTTACGGATGTCAAGAGTGTTAGCACGTGACACTACGGCGCAGACGACTACGGTGGCGTCATATGGACAGTTTAAAGATGGCCGCTCTACTTTTGACATGCACCAAAGAGGAGCAGCGTTCTGTTATCCATTGTTTGATAAGTGAAGGGGTGAAACATATATACATTCATCAGTGAATGAAGGTCCAGTATGATGATGCCTGCATGTCAGTCCAAAAAGTGTATATGTGAAGTAAGAAATTTCAAAACGGCGTGACTTCTGTGACAGACCGTTCACGACGGGTCAGGCACACCAAGTAGTGACCCCAGATAATATTTTCTACAGGGATCCGAACACTTTATCGGCGCTGGAGAACTTGCGTTGAACGCAGTGGTGACTACATCGAAAAATGATATATTTGTACTGTACTTTTTCAGAATAATTTCAAAAAGGAAAAAATACAACCCAACAAATAAAACAAAAGCAAACAACATTTCAGGTTTTCAAAATTGAAGCGCTCTCGTAATTAATTGTGTCAGGTTTGCTTCCTCTATGGCAGATTTCATCCATATTATTGGGCTCTGTCTACCCGTGGATAGATTCTCTTTCCCAACAATGTTGCCAGAGCGGGGGCCTTATGATCTACTCGTTACGATTTTCAACTGCCAAGCTATGTTTAATGTGCACAACTTGCAGGAACGACCTATTGTTTTTCGCGCTTATTTGAGACGACTAGATATCGAATCCGACAGTCCAAGAGATAAGAGTAAATGTGATGTCATTAGACATCAAATTATTTTTGATGTTTTCTCAAACTTTACTGAGATCGAGCCCTGTAAACGATCACCTGGGGTTGATCCCATATACTCTCGTCCACAGCGACCTCCGTATTATTTTATATGAAAACACACATGGCGCAAGAGAAACACATCAAACAAGCGAACCGTGTTAGCTCTTTCAGAGTTAAAATTCGGGAGGGATACTGCAAACATATATTCATCAAGGTTGTAATGATAAGACAAGAGGAAAAGAAGGTCGCCATGGTGGGATGGATAAGGTTCCTCGCTATTATACTGCCGAGGTAGCGGGTTCAACCCCTACATGGCACAGTTGGACTTAAAAATTTCTCGCCCTTGACTTAGGGACGTAAATTACAAGTACATCAGAAGTCGCAGTGGCTTCGCCTGATGGCGAGGGACACTGTTAATAGGGAAAACTAATCCACACGCAACAATCAGTCCAGTGCGCTAGAAATAGTAGCACGTGTATAGACTACGCTTGAGTGCAAAGAGAGTGAACGACAAAACAATTGGAGAAGAATTTATGAAGATTAGATTATCATACAGTGAATTCCCCGTCATATAGAGTGAAAGATTCGAAATCATCTGCGGGTAATTTGGAAACAGTCCACTTAGCCTTGATTTCAAAGGTATGAGGGGTCAGTAATTCACAATGTGATGGCAAACTACTGAACTAATATTGCATAATAAACAACACACAGCTAATAAATGCTGGAGTTAATTACAACTTCCTGTACAACACTTTGACATTAACACAAAGATCTGTAAAACAAATAAAGGGGATGTAATCACATCACACGTGGAAAATACATATTTATTTGAGGTTGTACTTTCTCGGCATTTCAACAATAAATACAGGAATGTATGTTCAATAAAGGGTGCCCGCTTAACGCCAAGTGTGAGTACATTGAAGTCAGCAGGCATCAATCCCAGCTGTACCGAAAAAGATCCCCAAAGTAAAGAGAAGATTATTTCCCCTTATTGATGTTAAATCTGACAAGTTTCAGTCATAATAACCAATATTATTTCCGACAACACAACGTCGAGTCCCGGATTCATCTGATTTTTCTCTAATATTTAGATCTTTTCCTATCTGGAAATTGGCTGTCTGAAGAAGCTGTCTTCTACCCCGACCCCTGGAATGTCTTGGTAGTGTGGCCTCAAGCTTTGGGCTAAGTTTTCGGGCAGTCAGTGTGGATGTCATTTCCCCCTGTCTGGACAGTTGTAACCAGTTTGACTATAATTTTCGTGTCGATGAAACACAAAAACATCAGCCTCCAAGGGACTGTCCAATTAAATAACTCACGACGCTTGGTTCAAGTAACTCACGCGCACCCAATATTCAGAAATTATTCCTATTAATCTATCTTCGTTTACAAGTAAAAAAAACCGTTCCGAGGGAATCGTTACTTTTCCATTACTTAACTCCGCATTTCTTTCTTTCTTTCTTTCTTTCTTTCTTTCTTTCTTTCTTTCTTTCTTTCTTTCTTTCTTTCTTTCTTTCTTTCTTTCTTTCTTTCTTTCTTTCTTTCTTTCTTTCTTTCTTTCTTTCTTTCTTTCTTTCTTTCTTTCTTTCTTTCTTTCTTTCTTTCTTTCTTTCTTTCTGACTGTCTGTCTGTCTGTCTGTCTGTCTGTCTGTCTGTCTGTCTGTCTGTCTGTCTGTCTGTCTGTCTGTCTGTCTGTAATTCCTTCCTTCCTTCCTTCCTTCCTTCCTTCTTGCCTGTCTGCCTTCCTTCCTTCCTTCCTTCTTGCCTGTCTGCCTGCCTGCCTGCCTGCCTGCCTGCCTGACTTCCTTCCGTCCGTCCGTCCGTCTGTCTGTCTGTCCGTCTGTCTGTCTGTCTGTCTGTCTGTCTGTCTGTCTGTCTGTCTGTCTGTCTGTCTGTCTGTCTGTCTGTCTGTCTGTCTGTCTGTCTGTCTGTCTTTATATTTTTATAATGTCTTATGTTTTGCTTCTTGTCTAATTTAAGAAAAATAAAAGGATGCCTGTTTGTATATCTGATATAGAACAGTCGTGGCATTGTGGCTGGTTAGCACGCTTACCAACACAATGTGTTTGAGGTTAATCCTCATATTATTTGTATTTCTGATCACTATGGGACTTTGGTTCACTGGACATTGGTTGTCTGGAGAAGCTCTTGGAAATGTCTTTGTAGTGTGGCTAGAATTTTAACATTTCACTAGAGTGGGTCGACCAAAGACCTATATTGATCAGAAAAAGCAATAATATTGCTAACAGGCATTAAACCCAACCACAATGTTTCGGGAAGCGTGTAAACTAACCACTATTCGACGACGATTCGAAATCAGATGTACAAACATGCAAGCTTTTCCGTTTTTACAAATAGACAAGAAGCAAAATATAAGAGAGAAAGAAAGAAAGAAAAAAAGAAAGAAAAGAAAATAAATAAATAAATAAATAAATAAATAAATAAATAAAGAAAGAAAGAAAGAAAGAAAGAAAGAAAGAAAGAAAGGAATATTAGAAATCAGATGTATGTTTCTACAAATAGGCAAGAAGGAAAATATAATAAAGAAAGAAATAAGGCAAGAAAGAAAGAAAGAAAGAAAGAAAGAAAGAAAGAAAGAAAGAAAGAAAGAAAGAAAGAAAGGCTGACAGACAGAAAGACTTAGTTAAGCAATGGAAAAGTAACGATTCTGTTAGTATTTTAAAACAGTTCTTTTACAGGGAAAAGGAAGGGAAGCGAAGATAGATTAATAGGAATAATATCTGAATATTGGCTGCGCGTGAGTAACTTGGACGAAGTTTCGTGAGTTATTTAATTGCACCGTTACTTGGGGGTTGATGTTTTTGTGTTTCATCGACTAGAAAAATTATAGTCAAACTGGTTACAACTGTCCAGACAGGGGGAAATGACATCCACACTGACTGCCCGAAAACTTAGTCCAAAGCTTCGGGCCACACTACCAAGACATTCTAGGGGTCGGGGTAGAAGACAGCTTCTCCAGACAGCCAATTTCCAGATAGGAAAAGATCTAAATCAGATGAATCCGGGACTCTAGGTTCTGTTTTCAGAAATAATATTGGTTAATATGTCTGAAACTTGTAGGATTTAGCAGCGACAAGGGGAAATAATCTTCTCTTTCCTTGAAGATCTTTTTCTAGAGGTTTTTCGGTATAGGTGAGATTGATGCGTGCTGACTTCAATGTACTCACACTTGGCGTTGAGCGGGCACCCTTTATTGAACATACATTCCCGTATTTATAGTTGAAACCCCGGGAAAGTACAACCTTAAATAAATATGTATTTCCTTGTGTGATGTGATTACATCCCCTTTATTTGTTATACAGATCTCTTGTGATAGTGTTAAAATCCATTACAGGATGTTGTAATCAACTTCAGCATTTATTGCCTGTTTGTGATTTATTAGGCAAATTTGCCACGGGGGATCCAGTATAACAAGTGAAGACAGGATAAAAAAAACTATGCTGATAGCAAACAGGACGTTAATACAAGTGTTTGATTACACGCACACTCACACACACACACACACACACACACACACACACACACACACACACACACACACGCACGCACGCACGCAAACACGCACGCACACACACACACACACACGTACACACACACACACACACAAATATACAAAACATAAACAATCGATTTTGGTACGTCGTGCGACTACTGCCAGGCAATGATCAACACAAAGAAATATAGCACAGTTGTTTTCTTCTAGAATTAAATCAAAGGGTGGTGACGAAACAAATATATTGGTAATACTGAGGGAATAGACACCACGTTGAATGAGGCACAATCCCGAGTTGGGTACATAAATCCCTTTTACTGACGCTGAAAGGCATACATACATTAAAAAAACAAAAAACAGAATGATTCAGAAGAAAAGAAAGAAGAGAGGGGAGGTAGTTACGAGAAGAAGGAGAAGAAGATGAGGAGTAGAAGAAGAAGAAGAAGAAGAAGAAGAAGAAGAAGAAGAAGAAGAAGAAGAAGAAGAAGAAGAAGAAGAAGAAGAAGAAGAAAAGAAACTAGGCGGGGAAGGAAGAAGAAGAAGAACCAGATGAAGAAGACACGATAAGGGGCAGGGTGGGGGGGGGGGTGTGGATGTAGAGAGGAAACTGGAGCGGCTGGCAATAAAAAGTGTGGAAAAAATGGAGAGAGAAATGCCAATTCCAGCGTTGTGTCGTGCCCCTGTGCAATCAGTTTCTTCATTTGTAAGACACGCAAAAAATGTGACTGGGAGCACAAGAAATCTATACAGTCAAGAACATTTACAGCAGTATAGATTACTTGTGACATCATGCGTCTGCGGCTACGTCGGAAGAACTAAGAAAGAAAAATATGTTGAACATTTTAACTCCGTTGGTTCACGCAAATCGCAGATATGTTCGGGCAGTATACTCAGATAATTTTGCCGGTTTCCTTTCATCTATGTTTTATTTCTGTGTTGTGATCGTCATCATTAGTGTTCCCCTGTTTGCCATTGCGTATTTAACTGTTTAAGTTGTGTGATCGCAGTAGTTAATGTTCATATGTATAACATCGGGTATTGAACTCTTGAAGTGTTATGATCGCCATAGTTAATGTTCAGATGTATAAAATAGTGCTGTGTTCGTCAACGTTAATGTTTATGTGTATAATATAGTGTACTAACCTCTTGAAGTGTTGTGTTCGTCAATATTAATGTTTATGTATATAATGTTGAAGAAGAAGAAGAAGAAGAAGAAGAAGAAGAAGAAGAAGAAGAAGAAGAAGAAGAAGAAGAAGAAGAAGAAGAAGAAGAAGAAGAAGAAGAAGAAGAAGAAGAAGAAGAAGAAGAAGAAACGACGCGGGGATGGAGGAACAGGAGAAAGAAGTAAAAGAAGAAGAAGAAGAAGAAGAAGAAGAAGAAGAAGAAGAAGAAGAAGAAGAAGAAGAAGAAGAAGAAGAAGAAGAAGAAGAAACGGGGCAGATAAGGAAAAAGAAAAACCAAATTAAGAAAAACGATTGGCGGATCAAGTGAGGGAAAAAAAGGCCAGGGTGCGGAGAATGAGAGGTAGAGAGGAAAAGGGAGCGACAGACGATTGGAAATTTCAGCATAAAAAGCATAGAAAAAAATGAGGGGAGAAACCCCCAATTCCAGCGTTGTGTCGTGCCCCTTTGCAGTCAGTTTCTTCATTTGTAAGACAGCCATAAAATATGACTGGGAACACACTCAGTCAGTCAGTCAGTCATTCAGTTAGTTAGTTAGTTAGTTAGTTAGTTAATTAATTAGTTAATTAGTTAGTTAGTTAGTTAGTTAGTTAGTTAGTCAGTCAGTCGACAGATCATTCTCATTGCACATCGAACCATTCAGTCCATAAGTGCTCGGATCCCCTCGTCAGTAAATCCCGCAGCGTATAGCGGCTAACGACACTAGTTCTGTGTTGGTTTATTAATCTTCTTTGGCTTCCCGCCTAGTTTTCTTGTTTGGCCACACCTCTTTTATGCTGTTCTCGCATCCTGACCATGGATGTAGATTCACAGTCATCATTTGGTTCTTGCGAACGACTTACTTCTCGTAAAGCATTAAGAATGTCAGCCTGGTCCATGGCTCGACCGCCTTCCACAATTTGCATTGAATCTGTGGTAGGCACGTGCTTGGTAAATTTGAATTCTGTCCACAATGTTTGGAAAATCAAGAAGGTAGCTCATCTCCCTGCATGCTGTATCTCTTGTACATCCAAAAATAATATGCATAGCTTCGTTCTATATCCATTCCATCCTTCCATCCGCAAACGGCTGAGAGTCAGGATCGCCATTGTATAATCAACAACATAAATGTTGACCCTCATAAAGAAGACATAGATGGCGCTGTTAACAGTTTGCCGCCATCACCCGCATCGCAGCCAAATCCCGCTTGGCCTTTTATGTATATCTGGTCTATGCACTATTACAAGCAAGGCTTCGATCAAAATGTATCCTCACGTCATTCATTGCTTGCGTTTTTTTTTCAGTCCCTGAACACAGATTTACAGTTGGTGTTGGAGTGTTCATAATATGGTTATTCAAAGAGAACCATGTCACTGCTGCCTTCGGTGGGTTGACCATTGCTCCAGATTCCACACAGAAAGTGCTTATGTGAGTTAGTTCTGTTTGTAGTTCCACGGGACTGGGAACACAAGAAATCTATTGGTCTAGAACATTGACAGCAGTATAGATTACTTGTGACATCACGCGTGTGCGGCCACGTCGAAAAAAAAAAACTAAGAAAGTAAAATATGTTGAACACTCTAACACCGTTGGCTCACGCAAACAGCAGATATGTATGCTCAGATACTTTTGCCGGTTTCCGTTCACATATGTTTTATTTCTGTGTTGTGATCGTCATCGTTAGCGTTCGGCTGTATAACATATGCTACTGAGCTTTTAGCCATGTACCACTCTGGCCAAAGTGCAGTAAGAAAATAAGAAGGTAAATTGGATATGTTCATAATCAATAATGGAGTGAAGACAGGGATGTGTGTTCTCTCCCCTGTTATTTAAAATCTACATTGACCCACTATCTACAGAAACAAGCCTTGCCAGAACAGATTAAGAAAATGTCGAACTCTTTACTCTAGAAGAAACTTTTATTTGCAGACTATCAGTGCCTGTTTCATAGCGACGATGGCAGACTTCAAAATCATTTTAATATGCCGAGTTAAACATGCAGCAGATATGAATACAACTATAGACAAAACTGAAGTAATGCTGGTTAGCAAATCTCCTGGTTCACTAAATATACTGTAAATAGTACACATCTGAAACAAGTTAAAGAATTCAAATATCTTGGAAGTATGATCACAGAAGATGGCAGAATAAATAGAGATATCTAAACAGAATATTTAAGCAAGTGCGCTTATACTCATATATCAAACTATCACCCATACCGAAACATCCAAATATACCTATGTCCGCAAAACTACATATAATAAATAATATATTCACACCAACCCTATGATACCAGTGTCAAACTTGGACACTATCTAAAACACAGTTACGAGAAATCAACAACTGTTCGATGAGATGCTTGAGGAGAGCTGACAACTTAACAATCCGAGACCGAATAAGAAATGATGTTATCAGACAGACTGTGGGATCAACACCTTGTGCCACATTTATTGAAAGACAGAAGAACAGATGGTTCGGCCGTCTCGTTAGAATGCAACGTCAACTACCAGTACTGGCGCTACATCAAAGATATGGTCAAGGTTCCTAGACTGAGTGGAGACAGGTCCTGAATGGCACAGGCAGAAATATCTATAGCCAGATGTATGAAATGGAGAACATTAATCGTGAAAAATAGTGGGCAAAAATACTGGACGACATGTCGGACTGGCACAAGGTAATAATAACACTAGGACATGAGTGCAGAGAATGGGCAGCAGGCCGTACGTAGTTTGAGGTTCAACGACTGATCCAGGGCACCACGCATCAAAGTGACATAGTGATCTACACGGATGGGCTTGTGGTGAGAAACTGACTTGGTGGTTGGAGTTTCATTGATAAGTCTAATGGACGATAGTTGAGAAAAGAGAGTCTGACATTTGAGATTACAACCTCCAGCATGAGAATGAAGATGGAAGCAGTAACAGCAGCCTTCCTATGGTTGGAGGAGACCTATGCAACACACATTGTATTCATTACGGACTCACGGAGTATACTTAGTAAGGTGGGGAAAGGAATATTTCGTGTTAAATGGCTTGCCTCGCTTCAGAAGTCACAGATTGTGAGAATTGTATGGATGTTTTTGCCCTGGCCATGCGGGAATGCGGGGGAATAAACAGGCTGATAGGCTGGCAGGGAATACACTTCTCGGTGGTAGATTGCCTATGGGTAAGGGAGAGATGTTCGCGCGCCTGTGCGACCAGGTGGAGAAAGCGGTGGAACAGACTAAACTTCCGTATGTGGAGAGAATGATATGGCAGGAGATCGGAAGGGATTCTGGACGAATCTGAAAACTGAAAGGGAAGACCAGGAGAACTGTCAGTTAGATGGTAGTCGGAACGATTAGCAGGATGTCTCTTCGCTGTCTGTTGAACGAAGTGATGGAGTGCGTATGGGAATATCCTGTGTGCGGTGATTTCGTTTCTTAGATCAATACAACTCAAAAAAAAAAAAAAAAAATAAGATATACACAGCTTGTGATTCTGAGGTAAGTAGGAACATTTTTTCCAATTTTCATTTTCTCTTCATTGCTTTCATTTTTTTTTCACCTTTTCATTCTTCCCATCCCGTCGTTATGCCTTATTGTAGTCACCGGAGGGTCTTCTCGGTGACTATATGCTGTCTTTAGTGTATGTATTTGTTTGCTGATGAAGGCTAATCGCCGCAACGTCCTCTCTATGGCGATGGCAGGGGTGGGCAAACTTTTTGTGCGGAGGGCCGCATTGACAAATGTAAAGCTATTGGCGGGACAAATGTAAAACTATATACACACACACCACGGTGTGGCTAACACAGCTCTGGGGACCGAGTATCAACCGGAATAAGTGGACAACTCTGCAGCTGAGCAGAGCAGGGCACTCACTTGTCCTTACAGTCGGAAATGGCTGTCAAAGGTAGAGGTAAAAAGACCACCATGTGGATGTGGAAGGCAAGGGGAAACCACCACATTATCTTCCCAAGACTTCATGGCAAAACATATATCAGAGTTAGTGAACGACGTTAATGGCTGTCTTAGGACATCCTCGTCCGGTAGGGACAGTCATGAGCCACAGGTGACACCAGACCGTCATCCAGCTACTGATGGAAAAATCATAACTAAAATAAATAAATTTAGAGTAGGAAGTATAATATCATCAAATGGCAGATCAGAAGACGAGATCGAAAATATGTGCAATAAGGCAAATCAACTCATTGGACAAATGGCACCAATACTAAAGAACAAACATGTATCAATAACTACTAAGAAAGCACTTTACAACACAATCGTCCTTCCAACTCTGTGCTACCAATGCCAAACCTGGACAATGACAGAAAAAGAGAAAAGAAAAATCACAACAACAGAAATGAGGTTCCTGAGAAGAATACTCAACGTATCAAGAAGAGATAAGATCAGAAATGAAGAAATCAGGACTAAAGTGGGGGTTAAAGCTGCTCTAGATTTTATTAGAAAGCAGCAAGTCAAATGGTTTGGCCATGCAAGTAGGCTACCAGCCAACAGCTTGCCACAACAAGCAATGATGTACAGACCAGATGGAAACAGAGGAAGAGGCCGACCACGTAAACGTTGGACGGAGGGAATAACAGAATCCATGGGAATGTCGATATACGAAGCCCATAACCGGGCACTCTCACGAAGTTTATACTTCACCTCGACACCGCAAGGTACAAGAGGAACACGATGAGATGAGATGAGAGTAGGAACATGGAATGTTAGGACATTAAATGAGCTAGGAAAGTTGACCAATGTTCTAAGAGAGATGGATAGCATGAAAATGAATATACTAGGCGTTAGTGAGATGAGATGGAAAGGATCGGGCAAAATTATAGCTGACAATCACACAATAACTTATTCTGGAAGGGATACACATGCAAAAGGTGTAGGAATAATATTAGACGAAAAAGCAGCCAAGTCAAATAATGGATACTGGTGTATCTCAGATAGAGTTATTATGGTAAAAATCAAAGGCAAACCAATAGATATAAATATTATACAAGTATATGCACCAACAACAAGCAGTAGTGATGAAGAAATACAACACTTTTACGACGAAATAGAAATGGTGATGGCTCAAATTGGATAACAAGAAATAAAAATAATACTTGGTGATTTTAATGCAAAAGTAGGAAAGGAAAAAATGAAGGATGTAGTGGGGAATTATGGTTTAGGTACAAGAAATGAAAGAGGGGAAAAGCTAATAGAATGGGCAAATATCAATGATATTATAATTGGAAACACATGGTTTAAACACCATAAATGACGACTGTACACATGGAAAAGCCCTGATAAGAAAATACGCAACCAAATTGACTACATACTAATTAATAAAAGATTTAGAAATGCTTTGATTAATGTAAAGACAATGCCTGGTGCAGACTGTAATAGTGATCATGTTATATGTGGACAAATAAAAGTAAGATTAAAGAGAGGGAACAAAATGGTTAAGAACATGAGACTTAATAAAGAGGTTCTGAAAATAGATAAAGAAATGCAAGAACAATACAGAATGACTGTGAAAAATAGGTACAATGCAATAGCTAAAATACAGAGTATAAATGAACAATGTGAAATGTTAAGGGACTCCATTCATCAAACTAGCAAAGAAATATTACCGAAGATAAGCCAAAAAGCTAAGAAAAAATGGATGAATGAAGAAATCTCAATGCTGATGGACAAAAGAAAACAGAGTAAAAATGACAAACAAGAATACGCTAAGATAAATAAAGAAATAAAAGATAAATGTGGGAAAGCTAAAGAAAGTTGGTTAAACGAGCAATGCTAATAAATTGAATTAAATTCCATTAAAGATACAAAAAATATGCACAGACAAATCAGTGAGCTTACAGGAAGAAAAAATAAGAATAAATACAGGGTGTTTGAAATCAAAAACAGGAAAGATATTATTAGAGGAAGGTGCTATAATGAAGAGGTGGAATGAGTATATAAGAGAATTATATGATGGAGAAAGGGAAGAATTAACAGAAGATAGTAACTTAGAAGGTCCACTTATTCTGAAAGAAGAAGTCGCTGACGCTATGAAACGTTGAAGAAAGGAAAAACAGCTGGGCCAGATGAAATCACAATAGAAGAATTAGAAGTATTGGGAGAATTTGGAGTAGATATATTAACCAAAATGTTGAATGATATTTACAGCAGTGGATTTTTACCCTGTGATATGCTGAAATCTGTATTTATAGCTATACCAAAAATACCAGGAGCAATTGATTGTGAAGATTTTCGTACAATTAACCTTATAAACCATATCACTAAGCTTCTACTCAGAATCATAATGAGAAGAACCAAAAAGAAAATAAAAATGGAAATTAGTGAAGAACAGTATGGATTTGTGGAAGGAAAGAGCACAAACAATGCAATTTATACATTACGGACACTAATAGAAAGGTCAATACAGAAACAGAGAGACATATATTTGTGCTTCATAGATTATACTAAGGCATTTGATAAAGTAAAACATGATGAACTGATTAAAATGTTGGAAGATATCAACATTGATGGAAAAGATTTAAGAATAATAAAGAATGTTTACTGGAACCAAGTAGCAGCAATTAAAATGGGAAATAAAGAGGGTAGTTACGAACAGATAAAGCTAGGAGTACGACAAGGGTGTGTCTTGTCACCAGATCTTTTCTCCCTGTATAGCGAAGTAATAATGAGAGAGATCAAAGAGATGCCAGGAATACTAGTTGGAGGTTTTAATATAAATAATATACGCTATGCAGATGACACAGTATTGGTGGAGGATAATTCAACAGACCTGCAACAATTATTAGACGTTGTAGTAACAGAGAGTGCAAGGCAAGGACTCTCCTTGAATATCAAGAAAACAGTAACAACGGTAATATCAAAGAAAATGGTGTCACCGAAATGGGACATAGAAATAGAAGGGAAAATCCTTAACCAAGTGGATAATTTTAGATACCTAGGGGCATTTTTAACATCAGATGGAAGATGTACAACAGAGATTAGGAGCAGAATAGGGCAGACAAAAGCCGCATTTCAGAAAATGAAGAGTATCTTATGCAATAAGTCACTATCACTGAATGTAAGAAAGAGAGTGCTGAAATGCTATGTAGAACCAGTTTTGCTGTATGGCATTGAATCTTGGAATGTAAATGAACAAATTAAGAAGAAATTAGAAGCAACAGAGATGTGGTTCCTGAGATGAATGTTGCGAATTCCTTGGACTGCCAGAGTAACTAACGACGACTGCCTGAAACAGGCTAATGAAACTAGAACATTATATACAACAATAAGACAGAGACAAACATCTTTCTTCGGTCACGTGATGAGAAGAGAGGCATTGGAGAACATCGTAACAACTGGAAAGATCAAGGGGAAGAGAGGCAGAGGCAGACCAAGAGAAATGATACTGGATGGATTGAGACGGTGGCATGGAGGAATATCAGCAGCAGAGCTGATCCAGAAAACCAAAGACCGAGATCTATAGAGAGCCATGAACGCCTACGCCAGCTGGCACGGCACTTGATGATGATGATGATGATGATGATGATGATGATGATGATGATATATATATATATATATATATATATATATATATATATATATATATATATATATATATATATATATATATATATATATAATGTCCATTTTGTTTACAGCAACCTATCACAATAAGTAATAATTAATTATTTATAGGTTATTAAGCAGTATAAATAACTAATTATTGCAATTTTATTTTACTTATACACTTATACATTATATTTGACAATGTGGACAAAAAGTTTTACTAATTTGTTAACAAGATTTTACAACTCGTTATTATAACAAATATTTTTTATTATCTATCAATGACTTTAATTTAGACATAAACATACTACACTGTCACTATAATTGTTGATTTCTAATGAGATTTATGTAATTGCTTGCAGGTTTTGACAATATTCTTGAAATCTGGAGCAAGTTTACTTGTTGAATTTCGCATGACAGCATGCAAGTTGCAGTCCGACAATAAAAACCAATTCTTAGATTTGTTGATCTTCAAGCAAGAGAATGCTTGTTCGCAAATCTATTTTGATCCAAACAATGATACAAGTTTAGCTGCAATATTTTTCAAGTTGGAAAATGATTCTTGTGATAAAGGTCCATAGAAATCCAGAAAACCATCTGTCTTGAATTTCTCTTTCAGGTCATGATCTGCTTGTAAGTCATGCAGCTCCAACTGTATGCCCTCTGTGGCTGTATCAGCTTCTGCACTAAAAGTGGAACTGAGAATATTGAACTGTGGCTCTAAGTTCTTAAAATCTTGGAATCTCCATAAAAATTCTTCAATCAATGCATCTAATTGGGTTTTGCACTTTCAGTCATTTCACCAGAAATGGTTTCTTGTTTCAGCAAAGGGAAGTGACAAAATCTTTTTTCACTTGCTTGTCTGGAGAACAGTGAGAGTTGTGCTTGAAATGATTTTATATGTACATACACTTCATGTGCAAACACACCATTGCCCTGAAGTTTGACATTCAGTTCATTTAACTTATCCATAATTTCAATGGCAAACATAAATTCTAATTTCCATTCTTTATTGACAATGTTAGTATTAAAGTCACATTCAATGCTCTTCATCTCTAGGAACATCACTATTTCTTCTCTGAGTTCCCACACTCGCTTAAACACCTTACCGAGACTCAGCCATCGAACACTGGTGTGGTACAGGACATCGGAATGTTCAGTTTCCAAATCGTCAAGTAATGCCTTGAACTGTCTGTGATTAAGTCGTCTTGATCTTATGAGGTTGATGACACTAACTGGGTCAATAACATGCTTGATATTCAAAACAGTTTTACACAGACTTTCTTGATGAATCACACAGTGAAGTGGAATAATGTGTGGTCTGGATATTCTGCTTTAAGCTTATCACTTATCAACTTTACCAAACCTACATTTTTTCCAGTCAAAGAACGAGTTTCGTCACTTATAACACATGCCATCTTGTTCCAAACCAATCCAGTTCTTTCAATACAGTTAGTAACAGCACTGAATATATCATGGCCTGTGGTTGTGTCTTTGAGTGACTCAACACTCAATAACTCTTCAGTGAGTTTGAAAGAAGTGTTTATTCCACGTATAAATATCAATAATTCGGCAGTATCATGTACATCGGTACTCTCATCCACAAAAATTGTTTACTTGTATCTTGAAGTTTATGCATCCGATTGTCATTTATCTTGTCAACACGTCTGACCACAGTTCTCGTTGATAAAGTAATGTTGTCAAATCTGTGTTTTTGTTCTGGACACATAATGTTTGCTGCATCTAGAAAACATCCCTTGATGAACTTGCCATCAGAAAATGGCTTGTTCTGTTTTACAATTCTGTGTGACAGCTCAAGACTAGCTTCATTTGCAGCATTTTGAATTAAAGACTGTTTAAACAGTTTGTGTTTCTCCAAATTTTTCACCAACTCAAGGCATTTCCTTTCCTTCCCTTCGGTTGTTAAATTGTATCCGAAATCGGAATGTTTTGTTTAATAATGTCTTTTTAAATTGTATTCGTTGAAGACAGCCACCGACTCACGACACAACAGGCGAACTGATTTGCTACCAACTTTTATAAAACAGTACTTAGTTGTCCATTCATCATTAAAAACACGGCATTCATCTTCAATCTTACGTTTGTTATTGACACTCATTGCTTTAATAAAATTCGAACAGTTAGAATTGTACAAAACTTTAAAACGGAAATGAAACAAAACCTACTTCCGGCAGTGTGTGAAACTAAAATATTCGGAAAACAAGTAGTAAACTCAGAATAAATTTCAGAAATAAAAGTCTTTTGCTGTTATAAATTATTTCCACATTTACAATGTTCAAATTAATTAATTTGTTGTAGTAGTCTACTACTACAACAAATAAATTAATTTGACTACTACAAAACTACTACAACAAATAAATTAATGTGAACATTGTAAATGTGGAAATAATTTATAACAGCAAAAGACTTTTAAATTCAATATATTCTTGCAAAATAAATCATTTTATTCACCGGAGAAATATCTGTTTTTCATAAAATCATCCTTATTAAATTTTTAAATGTCGATAAATATTTCCCTATATTCCGAGACCGGTTAAGACCAGGGATGGAGTTGTTGCCTCTCCATAGCACAAAGCCTGGGCTAAAATAAAGAAACCATGTGTTGCCCATGCAGCATGATCCCTCTCTCGGCCTGCCTAGTTCACTCCAGAGGAAAGTTAACACCTATACATCTGGAACAAGACAAGCTGCAGAAGCTGCCGGATCAGCAAAGCAATGCTCTAACTGTCCGCCTGTCGGAGCTTCGATCCTAGACCAGCTGCCAACCAAGGCTTAGGGCCTGATCTGCCCTGCCATGACTTATTTTGTCTTTGGGTTGCATTTCCTCGCACCAGGATAAGGCTAGTACCCTCCCAATTGCGCTCTTCCGCCCGAAGCCGTTGTAAAAATCGATAAATTCGCATTTTAGCATTACATGGTTCCAAATGTTGCTGTATGTAGCCAGGGGCCGGTCTGGGGTGAGCGCCCAACCTTGCATAAATACCCTAATGGCTCGTGCATTCATCACCTATGCAGCAAAATTCCAACTCCTGGCCTCTCGTGGCGGAACTGTTTTAACTTACAGGAGAAGGGGCGACGGTGAGTCACTGGCGCCGAGAAATATCCAGAACGCTCTAGATGTGTATGCACGTACATGCATGTTCATAAATGTGTGTGCGTGATTACACACCTAAACTCGAGTAAGACCACAGTCTGCTCTGGCAAAGGAAAGGTGCTGAATACGGAGGCAACCATCCAGGGGGCGCACCACAGAAATCAGGATGCCACCAATCACGCGTAATGAAATATGTCGACTACTGCTAAATGTTACGGTGCTCACCCTGCTTTGGACCTCCAGGAAGGTGCAGTGCCGGGCCATATGCCTCGAAAAGGTCCAACCACAGCTACTGGAGGTCCTTCTCAGATGTTATGTGGAGCCAGGAGACCTGAGAATAGAGCGTCTGGCCATACCAAACAAAGACTAAAACTAATGCACTGGAATGCGGAGGGATTCAGCAACAAAACAATAGAACTAGAAACATCTTGGACCAAGAAAATTTAAGTGTATGTTGCTTGCAAGAAACGCACCTCAACGAAAACGAAATGAGGTCTTGGAAATTGCCAGTACTAAGGACACTACTTTCTGAACTTAGCAGCCAGCATAAGGTCACTATACAATGGATACCATCCCATTGTGGAGTACCCGGAAACGACAGAACTGATCGATTGGCTAAGGAAGGAGCAAAAGAAGAACAGCCTGATGTGCCCGTTACATACCACCAAAAGAAAAGAATGATCAAATCAGTCAGAAGGACACCAAAACCTGCTCAAGACGACTACCACGTTATGGACAGACCAGAACAAGTCCTTATTCAGCACCTCAGAACAGGACACAATAGATTACGCAACCACATGTATACAAGATTCAAGATTGGTGAATCAGCCATGTGCAAATATGGATTATCGTCGCAGACAGCAGAGCACATACTCAAAGACTGCCCAATTTACAACATGTCTAGTCAAACCTTCTGGCCTAGAGAGACGACAGTGGAAGATAAATTCTATGGACTGCTGAGTGAACTAAACAGGACAGTTAAATTCATACAAGAGGCAACATTGCAGTTATAGACATATTTAAGGCGAACGAAAGAAGAAGAAGAGGAAGAAGAAGAAGAAGAAGCATTACATTACGAAGGTGAAGGACTGTTTACAAAAATAGATAATTAGAAAGAAATTTTATCAAAAATGTTAAAACAATAATAACGATACATGAAATTCTTTAAAATTCAACAAAATGACTTAAAAACGGAGTAAACATTTTTATTCCTAAATGTCCTCTCGAGCCGCATACAATCAGTTGGCGGGCCGCATGCGGCCCGCGGGCCGTAGTTTGCCCACCCATGGGCTAAGGGATTGCGGACGCGGTTTGTGACCCCGTATACCCGGGTTCGAAACACAGCAGTGCTGGTTGTTTCGAAAAAGGTATAGGAGTCGGTCGATCAGAAAACAATGGCAAACTACTGAACGTAAAATTTACCCAGGAATCACGAACAGCGAAAATGCTGGGGTTGACTGCTACGTCCTGTGAAGGACGTGCAACTTAATTTTGTGTGTGTGTGTATTTATAGATGATGTTGTTTGCTTTCTGTATTCTCGTTCATTTCTATTACTCTATCTAGTCTTCCATCCTCTGTGAAAACCAAGCCCAAAAAGTTATGCTCTCAAACTTGTGTTAATGATTGTTCATGTATATTTATGTCAGATAGTACTGGTGTTTTGTTTGGATGTGAAGCGTGGACAGAGCAGACAAGCTGAAAAACATCTGATGGATGTGGAAATGTGGTTTCTGAGGAAAATGCAAAGAATACCATGGACAGACAGAAAAACCAATGAACAAGTCCGTCAAGAAACAAATGAAGATCGTAAACTGATTACTGATATTAGAGGTAGACAGTCAAAATATTTTGGGCATGTCATGAGAAGAAATGAATTGGAGAACTTTGTGACAACTGGCAAGATCGAAGGAAAGAGATCAAGGGGAAAACCGTGGCATGGTCGAGACAGAACCACTGAGCTGATCCACGACTCTGGTGATGGAGAGAGATGGCAAAACATCACCGCCCACGCTTATCGGCATGGCACATGATGGATGGATGGACCGACTTTGTTAATTCTATCGTATCGATGTTAATCTTCACACGAAAATTATGACTAGTTTTATTGGATATGCATGAATGTGTTTCCAACCTTAAAGGGAGGGCATTTATTTCACAAGATGTGCCGCGCACTTTACAGGGGTCAATCTAAACAAAAAGATGTCAACGTGCACACATATCACAAAGAGAATCAACGGCTGTAGCAGGATATAACAACTGTGAAATACAAACAGTTAGGCATACGTAGCTCCTGAGATAATAGAACAAGTAACAAGTTTCTCCTTTCTTGGACATGTAATAATAACAGATGATGGCAGAAGTGAAATGGAAATTTAAAGAGAGAGAGAGAGAGAGAGAGAGAGAGAGAGAGAGAGAGAGAGAGAGAGAGAGAGAGAGAGAGAGAGAGAATAGGAATGGCCAGAAATGTTTTCAGCACCATGAAATCAGTATTAACATCTAGAGAGATTAATAACGCATTAAAAATGAGAATGGTAAAATGTTCCATATATTCAACACTACTGTAATGCGCGGAAGCCTGGACATTGAACAAGCAACTAGAAAGTCGAAAAGTGGTCCTGGCGATGTGGATATACAGAAGAATATGTATGTCGTATTTCATGAAATACGCTTTCCGGCATGGCACATGATTGATTGATTGATTTCATGAAAACAAAAACAATCAAATATAGAGGTTCTTGAAAAACTGAGAATGAAAGGAAAGTTGATGAACGAAATAAAAAAAGAGGCAAGTGAAATAGTTCGGCCACGTTAAAAGACATAATACTCCTATAAAAACCATACTGGAGGGTAAGGTTGGGGGCATGCGGGCAAGAGGTAGACAACGATACAAGTGGAAATACAACATCAAGAGATGGACGAACATCAATCTCACAGAATGTATAGTCAGATTATGTCTCATCTTTCCGCAGGAGCTACATATATCGAACTGTTCGTATTTCCTACACATATCACAACAAATTATGACGTTGTGCATGATGACGTGTTAAGAAACTGCGTAGGAAGGGAAACGTATGTGAGTGATTTAACGCCATTCTCAACTGCTAACGAAACAGTAAACAGTATTGACATAACAAGTTAGTTAGATAGTCGACAGATCATCCTCACCGAATCATTCAGTCCATAAGTGTTCAGTGCCCCTCCTATGTAAATCCCGCTGCTTGTAGCGGCTAATGAAACCAGTTCTGTGTTGGCTGATTAATCTTCTTTGACTTCCTGCGTAGTGTACTTGTCTGGCAACACCTCTTTTAACTTCCTATTCTCGCAGTCTGACCATAGTTGTAGATTCACATTCATCACTGTTTTCGCAGAAGTCTTACTTCTTGTAGGGCATTCAGTATATCAGTCTGGTCCATGGCTCGTCCACCCTCCACAGTAGTCTTACCCGCAAGCCTGCCAGTCTGTTCATTTCCTTGTACACCCGCATGCCCTGGCACAAAAATGAAACTAATCTTTGCCAGCCGTGACTGCTCCAGAGACAAAAACCACTGCCTTCGGACCCACCCCATCTTTATCTACCTGAGCATACTCATTGAGTCTCAAAGGAAGCATGCTATAGTGAAGGTCTGTGCCTGGAGCGATGTTATTGCTTTACTTGCTGCCATGAAAAGTACTTATTAACACTCATAGCAGGCCAGATCAGACGTAGAGATGAAATAGGATATAACGGTTTACAGCTAAAAGAACACCTGGATTCGAAACTGCCCCTTACAAGTAACGATAGTGCTTCGCTGAAAGAATAAGCGTAAAGGTTCGAATCTTGTTGAGCTTATATATTTCTCTTTTACATTGTTGAATGTCCGCCTTTACGTTTTTTCAGTTACGTCTTTGAGTGGTGATCAATATCAAGGAATTAGTTTTCTTTCTTATTTTAACGATCCGAAGGGTTTGCCATCGATTGGGTATCTGTATGTGAATGCACAAGCTGGACAAAGGGAGGGAGGGACTTGAATGTCTCATAAGACACTCCCATTCCCATTGAGAGAGAGAGAGAGAGAGAGAGAGAGAGAGAGAGAGAGAGAGAGAGAGAGAGAGAGAGAGATAGAGAGGGAGGAAGTAAAACTGGGAAACAAGATAAAAAGGGGAGAGAGGGAGGGAGAGGAATAGAAAAAAGAGTGAGAGGGAGAGAGTGGAAGTGAAACTGGGAAACTAGATAAAAAGGGGAGAGAGGGAGGGAGAGGAATAGAAAAAAGAGAAACGAGAGAGAAAGAGAGAGAGAGAAAAAGAGAGAGAGAGAGATAGAGAGAGAGAGAGGAAGTGAAACTGGGAAACAAGATAAAAAGGGGAGAGAGGGAGGGAGAGGAAAAGAGAAACGAGAGACAAAGAGAGAGAGAGAGAGAGAGATAGATAGAGAGAGAGAGAGAGAGAGAGAGAGAGAGGATAAAAGAAAATTGAGTGACTGGTTGTTGTTGGGGAGACGAAAAAGAGAAAGAAATGAGAGACCGAGAGAGTGACATGAGAGAAAGAGAGAGAAAAGGAGAGAGAGAGAGTGATAGATAGAGAGAGACAGAGAGAGAGAAGAAAGAGAGAGAGAGAGAGAGAGAGAGAGAGAGAGAGAGAGAGAGAGAGAGAGAGAGAGAGAGGCAGAGAAAGAGAGAAGATCAGAGAAACTGTGAGTTAGAAGAAATATTATGACCGTCTCTGGAAATGCAACTGTTGGCCAAGGCCAGAATATATGTGATGGGATCTTCCGTGGGGATTCCGATGCTGAGCAATGTGCAACAACATGGTGAAGAAATTGTACGCAACATAGATGTAGGTTTTGAGAAGAATGTTGATGGTACCGTGGTCAGAGGTTGGAAATAAAGGCAACGTTGTTGAACGAGGTAGGTATATTAATAGGCTCAAAAATAAAGTAAAAATTAGCTGCATATCCTTTACAGCACGTCGCAGTCAACGTCAGAATTTTCCGGCTGATTGTGATTTTTTGCAAAGTTTACGTTCAAATGTTTGCCATTGTATCTGAACAACCGGAACTCATATCCTTGTAAGAAAACCAACACAAGGTGGTTTGCTGTCAAATCGCCCGCAATGGTGTATTAAATGCCGTACATGGTATTATGAATGGCGTTCTAACCCGTTCAAGGTTCGAACCTTGTTGTGCTTATGTATGTCTCTTTCACATTGTTGAATGTCCGCTTTTACGTTTTTCAGTTACGTCTTTGAGTGGTGATCAATATCAAGGAATTGGTTTTCTTTCTTAATTTAATGACCCGATGGGTTTGCCATCGACTGGGTATCTGTATGTGAATGAACAAGCTGGACAAAGGGAGAGAGGGACTTAAATATCTCATAAGACACTCTCACACCCATAAAGAGAGAGGAAGAGAGAGAGAGAGAGAGAGAGAGAGAGAGAGAGAGAGAGAGAGAGAGAGTAAGAAAAAGTAAGAGTGGGGAGGGGAGAAGAGATTAAGGAGAAAGAGGGTGGGGGAGAACGAACGAACGAACAGACTTTATTTTCAAAGGGTAACAAATTGGGCACGCAGGCCCGTCTTACATTCGGCCCTTCCAATCACTCATCTTTCTTTCATCAACAGTGCATAGGAAAAAACATTGTCACATGAATTTTGTAAACATAAATAATGCATATTACTATGTTATGAGACACATCCACCACCCACGCACCCCCCCCCCCCCATTCACTCCAACTCCCCCACCCAACCACACACATAATCCACACACATTCCCCCACCCATTCACCACATCCCTACACCTACACATCTCCCCACCCACACACACCTCTCACCCACCACACATCCCATCCACCCACACCCTAGGCACACATACATTCCCCAACCCACACATCCCCCACCCATACACATCCACACCTTTATATAATACGTATGGGAGAGTGGGATGAAGAGAGAATAAAAAAACGAAGAGAAAGTGAGGGAGAGAAAAAAGTGTGAGAGGGTGAGAGAGGAAGCGTGAGTGGGGAAAATAGATAGAGAAGGGGAGAGAGTGAGGAAGAGGAAGAGAAAAGTAGAGAAACGATAGATTTATTTGATTTGATTTAACTTTGATTTAACTTTGATTTAACTTTATTTTCAAAGGGTCACAGATTGGGCACACAGGCCCGTCTTACATTCGGCCCTTCCAATCACTCATCCTGCGTTCATCAGTAGTGCATGATACATTCACATAGGAAAACAAAAATTTGTCAAATGAATGTTGTAAACATAGACAATGCATATTACCATGTTATGAGACACATCCCTCCCCACTCACACATCTCCCACCCACAACACATTCTCCCCACCCATACACTCCCAGGCACACATACATTCCCCCACCATCACCCATCCCCACCCACCCAGCCATCCCCCCCCACACACACACACATCGCTCACCCACACACATCCCCCTCCACCCACGCACATCTTCCCACCCACACATCATTCCCCAGCCACACACACCCACTAACTACACATCCTCCACCCACCCTCCCAAACACGCAACCCCCAATCACACATCCCCCACCCACACCCCAACCAACCCTCACATCCAGCACCCACCCACGCTTAGAGAGAGAGAGAGAGAGAGAGAGAGAGAGGGAGAGAGAGAGGGAGAGAGGGAGGTATAAAAGAAAATAGAGTGAGTGGTTGTAGTGGGGGAGACGAAAAAGAGAGAGAAATGAGAGACAGCGAGAGTGAAATGACAGAAAGAGAGAGAGAGAAATAGAGAGACTGAGAGTGAGGGAGGGAGAGAGAGAGAGAGAGAGAGAGAGAGAGAGAGAGAGAGAGCAAAGAGACAGAGGTGAGATAGAGAGAAAGAAAGAGAGAAGTTTACGTTCAGTAGTTTGCCATTGCTTTCTGAATAACCAGCTCTCATATCAGTGCATGAAAACCAACGCAAGGCGGTCTGCTGCGAAATCACCCGCAGCTTTGTTTCAAACTTGGTATGAGGGATTATGAATAGCTTTCGTAACACCTTGGCCACAGAGCGGTTATTGCCCTCAAAGGGTTCCCTAATTGCTGTAATTGTATAATACGTATGCAACATTCATCATCATCATGTGACATGCCGTTAAGCCTGGGCGGTCATGTTACGCCAACTCACTCGATCACCAGAGTCGTAGATCAGCTCGGTGTCATTGTCTCGACCATGCCATTTCGCCAAACCATCCAGGTACTTACTTCTCTGTCTTCTTCTTCTTCTTCTCTCTCTCTCTCTCTCTCTCTCTCTCTCTCTCTCTCCCCCCCCCCCCCAGTATGACAAGTTGTCACCAAGTTCTCTAGCTTATTTCTTCTCATAAAATGCCCAAGAAACCTTTGACTGTCAACGTCTAATTTCTCCAATCAGTTTACGGTTGTCATATGCTGCTTATTGGACTTGTTCATTGGGTTTCCTGTCCATGGTACTCTTTGAATTCTCCCCAGAAACCACATTGCCACAGCCATCAAATGTATTTCAGCTTGTCTGCTCATTGTCCACGCTTTATATCCATACAAAAGCACAGGTTCTATCTAACATCATTTTATTATTCAGTGTGTTTTCCATCTTCCAAAAAGCTACTTTCGCCATCGCGATTCTTGTTTTAATCTGTTCAAGGCATCTCCAATCAAATGTTAAAACTGTTCCAAGATAATTGAACCGATTCACTTGTTTAAGAATATTCACATTTACTTAAATATTACATTGTGGTATTTCCTTCTTGCCTGTGATGACCATAATTTGTGTCTTCTTACAATGTAATTCTAACCCCAGTTGTTCACTGTGTACAACAACCTATCTTCTTCTACTTCTATGAGTGCCAAACAATTTCTTGTTTTTGTTTGTTTTTGTTTTGTTTGCGTTCGTTCGCTTTAGAACTATAAGCGTAGTCTATAAACATGCTAATATTACTAGTCCAGTGGACTGACACCGGTCTCCCTCGCCAGGGAGTTAACGACGTTGTTCGTAATCCCGTATATCCACGTGGGGGAAAACAGCTGCGCGAGATTCGGCAGTGGATCACCCCGCCCTGGTAACTTACGGGGGTATGTGATCCGGTCGTTCAGAAAGCAATGGCAGACTACTGAACGTAAAACTTGCCTAGTACATCAACAGCAGTTGAAAAATGCTGGTGTTGACTGCAACGTCCCGTAAAGGATAAGCAACATAAAAAAGTGGACTAACCTTTGAGTCTGGATTAACTTTCCCTGTTACCAGTGTCCCTCGCCATCAGGCGAACCCACTCCGACTTCTGGGGTACTTGTAACTTACGTTTCAAAGACGAGGGCAAGACGTAAAAATATTAGTATAACTGACAGTTGTAGGGAGTGTACCCACTACCTCGGTATCAGCATACCGGAAGTTTCAGATCGAGGACGTTTATGTATTGTGTGCTAATTAATAACTGTCTTAGTGGCCTCAACGGTTTCCCAATTTGATTTTTTTCCGTAGAAGAATGATGAGGACACCGTGTGCAAATCAAAGCGCAATGAAGATATCTTGAAAAACGTGAACTTTTACAAAGAACTGGTAACTAGCTAAGAAAACAATCCTCATTTTTGGTACATCATTAGAGGGAGAAAGTTGAAGGACGTCACGACAAAAGGAAAATTTGAGGAACAAAGAGGCACAGGAGGACCACGAGTGAATATGTTAGGCAGTCTGACATCGTCGCATTCAGGAACAGCAATACCAGAAATGATTGGCAAAACACGAGACAGAAGTCTGTGGAAAAACATGACGATCAACCCACAGCAAGGACTATCAAAAGAGAACGGAAAATTACTAAGCAAAAGAAGTAAATGAAGACAGAGAAATATACGACGGTAGGTCAGAATGTTATGCACCACATTTATTATCGCAGCTAATAATAAAGATAGAAGCATTAAATTTGCACAAATTTATGTTTATAATCTTTTGAAGGTTTATACCAAATTTCATCTCTGTAAACCAATTCTAACCGCGACACAAAACCATTGAAATGGCAGATATTATTGACGTACGTTACTAGCAGAAGGTTGTTAGAGAATGTTTTATCGCAGAGAAAGAAACTGTTGTTAACATTCGCAAACGTTTGTCTGCTGTTAATGGCACTTTTGCAGTCGATAGAAGCACAGTTAGTCGCTAAGCGCAGAGAGTTTTGGTTTGTGCAAGTGGACGTCCTGCCACAGCCACCTGCCAGATCATGTAGAAACCATCTCGTATTTGTGGAACTAAGCAATTGCAAAACCAATGGTGGTACAAACCAAACGAACTCTGTTTAAATATCAAATGACATATAAGAATGCAGCGGCGTGATCACCAGTCTACAATAGACAAATCCTACGAAGGAGGTGACACTTTCTACCGGCGTTGTTGCTAAGGGGTTACGGACGCAATTCGTAATCCCTTATTCCGCTTTCGAAACACAACTACGGGTGATATGACATCAGACAGCCTTGCGTTGGATTTCATGCAAAGGTATAAGTTGTGTTCGTTCAGAAATCAATATCAAACTGCTGAACGTAAAGGTGCCAAGAAATCACAAACTGCCCAGGGATGCGGAGGTTCACTGCGACATCCTGTAAAGGATATGTAACTAACTTTTACTTCCTACCAGATTGCTTACAATTGTCGTCTTGTTTTACTGACTGTTAATTCAGGCGACATCGAGTGTTTTTCGAAATATGTGCATGTTCATGAAGAACATAATTATACAGTATCAGAAAATGTGCATGCGCGCTCACGCGCCCGCACACACACACACACACACACACACACACACACACGCACGCATGAACGCACGCAGAGAGAGATAGAGATAGATAGAGAGAGAGAGAGAGAGAGAGAGAGAGAGAGAGAGACATATATACTTTTCCAGCATAAACATAATCTATATAGCTTTTATTATGTGAACATGTAATATATGTATTTGTTGCTTTATAAACATGCCCCATTTTCTTTTACAATAAACATAAATATATAATTTAAAATAAGGGGCATTAAGCCCCGTGGACACGTGATCGGTGAATGCATATGTACATTAATATATGTGTGTATGTGGGTGCATGCATGTAGAGAGCATATACATATCCGAGCATAAGGACAGCACATATATTGACAGACGTTCAAAATACAAAGTCTGTCATTTACGCTAAAATGTACACTGACACAAAGACACAGCCATGTCGTATTATTTCTAAGTGTCGTCCCTGGGGTGAGGGGAATCAACACCGACATTCTTTTAACCCCATATCAGTATCTTGAGGATCTCCCCGCTTTCTGTCCACAACACCCCGTCGGTCCCTGGATCACTCTCTCTCTCTCTCTCTCTCTCTCTCTCTCTCTCTCTCTCTCTCTCTCTCTCTCTCTATCTCTATCTATCTCTCTCTCTCTCTCTCTTACTACTGAACCAAGCCCCCTCTCATTCTTTTCCCAAAACACACTACACAATACTGGCTCTAACAGAAACAACATATTAGTTTAATAGAGAAAAGTGTCATGTATGTGCAAAGTGTATGTGTAGAATGTCTGTCGTATCATCTAGCGTGTACGTAGAGTCAGACCGAATAGATCAGGAGCAAAGTCTGATTCATCACTGTACTGGCCACACAACAGCACCATATATGATGGACAGAAAACCTCACCCAAATGATGTGTCTCTCAGGCCAAGTGTCGACTTCCTCCGATAGCTCTTGGACAATCCGGATGCTTGGTCATCAATAGTGGAAACAGTCCAATAATGATCATCAATCTAACACACACAGTGTAACTACTCTGTTCCTAAAAGTTCTGTGATCAGAGAATCCTACAAATACTGTTACTGTCACTTTGGAAAACTAAATGCTAGTATTTAACTGTTCCTAGGAATTCACCAATTGTAACTTAAAATGTTAATTTTCCAGGTATTTATATCTACTAGTGTTCCTGGTACAAGTGGTATTGTCAGTGTCTTGATTTTACTGTGATGTAAACTATCACTCAGGAAACACACTTAAATATCAATCGTTTCCTGCAGAGGCCAGGTTCCTGCAAACCCTCTGGGTTATGGGCCCAGTGCAAAAGCCTCTTAGTTAACTCTGCCTTCAATATTCGAGCCATGACTTTTCTTCTAGCTTCTTGTAAACCTAGTGGAATCATATATTCATTCCGGTTTGAAAATTGGGACTACTAAATCACACGAAGGTAACATGTCCGCCAATGTAAATCGACATAAGACACTGTAATCCCTCTCCAGAATCAACCCGGAATAACACAAACGTTTTAGTTGTTTCACAACATTTGGTCGACTTCCCCAAAGTTGTTTATCCCACCGGTTTTAATACTGGGTCTGAGTGACGTCACAAAACTGTCCAGACACTAGACAGTCTAGAAGCTATTTTTCTCTCTCCGGTTCCGACTTAATGTCAACAACTGGCTGGTTGTTCCTTTCATCTGGGAAATCATCCGGTACTTCAAAAAGTCTTAACGGTCTGTAATCTAGAGAATTCTTGTCCCTTGTCCCCACAACAAAAGATCCTGCCGACTTACATCCAGACAGTCCGTCTACCACATCAAAGGATGGCTGCCGCCTGCAGATGTATGGCGCGATAGTCTTCCCTCGATCAACCACACATTAAAGAATGCCGACTGTTTGTAGACTTTTGATGCGACATTCTGTCATCGATCGACCTCCATGATTTGTGACAAGCCACACAGGAAATAACATACACGCAGACATGCAGACATACGTTAAGAGACACACGACACACAGATTTGCACATAGACACACAAACACACCACGAACAAACAGATAGACATGGATACACAGACAGACAGACAGACAGACACACACACACACACACACACACTATTAGATTCAGAGTCGCTCACAGATAGACACACACACGGACTCAGACACATATATATTAGGACACACACACAGACACAAAATACACACACATACATATGTAAACATATAGATATGGTCACAGACACACAGAGACATACATACAGACAGACAAGGACATACACATAACACAGACACATACACTCATAGACATGAAAAGAACACAGACACAAACACATATAGACATGAACAGAACGCAGACACAAACAACATAGGCATGAACAAAACATAGACACACATACATATAGGTATGAACAGAACACAGACACAAACAACATAAGAACATAGGAATGAACAGAACATAGACACAAAC
The DNA here is from genome assembly GCA_963921405.1 of Cepaea hortensis. NCBI lineage: Eukaryota > Metazoa > Mollusca > Gastropoda > Stylommatophora > Helicidae > Cepaea > Cepaea hortensis. The sequence goes on from OY992876.1 coordinate 410,605,640, forward strand.
ACATATAGACATGAACAGAACATAGACAGAAAACAACATAGTCATGAACATAGACACAAAAACACATAAAAATGAACAGAACATAGACACAAACACATATAGACATGAACAGAACACAGAAACAAACATCATAGGCATAAACAGAACATAGACACAAACACATATAGACATGAACAGAACATATACACAAACACATATAAATATGAACAAAACATAGACACAAACACATATAAACATGCACAGAACATAGACACAAACACATATAAATATGCACAGAACATAGACACAAACACGTGTAGCCATAAACAGAACATAAGCACAAACACATATAGACATGAACAGAACGCAGACAGAAACATACACATGGACATACAAATATACACGTACAGACAAACACAGAACACGGACACACAGACAGACACACAAACAAACACAGAACACGTACTGACAGATAGACACACAAACACACACAGACACCGACTAACAGACACAAACACAGAACACGGACTGACAGACAGACACACAAACACACATAGACAACGACTGGCAGATAAACACATAAACACAAGCAGATACCAACTGACAGAAAGACATACAAACACACACAACACACGGATATACAGATGCACATACGCTCACACAACCACCGACTGAAGATAGCCTCACAAAACATACAGAGACACCGACTGACAGACACACAAACACACACAAAACACAGACGCACATGGACACACGGACACGGACACACACACAGAAGCACACACACACACACCGTCTGAAAGATGGACACACAGACACTTACACACAACACCAAAGCTGTCCTATAGATATTAGAATCTTCATGGCAGAGTATGTTTCGGCAAACACGATAAATAAAGCATCGCTCTTGCGGAGTTTGATCACACATTGACCACTGGCTAACCCGTGGCTTCGTGCAGAAACTGTACATGGAAATTGCCTGGGTAAAGAAGAAATTAACCAGCAATGCAGTTAACAGGGTTGACAGTCTTGTACAGGCCAGAGAGAAAAACAGATAGGGAGGTAAAGTGGTAGTCACATAGACGGACAGACAGGCAGGCAAGTAGATAGGTATCTAGGAATGTAGGCAGCTGGGGAGATTCCTATGTAGGTAGGTAGCTAGCTTGGTAACTGGCTAGGTAGGTAACTAGATAGGTAGGCAACTGGGTAGATAGGTATGTTGGTAACTTACTAGGTTGATAACACGGTAGGTAGATAAGTATGTAGGCAGTAGGTGAGTATGCAGGTAAGTAGGTAAATAGGCAGCTACGTTGATAACTAGGTAGGTAGTTAGTTAAGAAGATAGGTAGCCAGAAACGTAGATAGCTAAACAGACAGACTGACTGATTGATTGATGGAAAGAGAGAGACACACACAGAGAGATATAGAGAAGAGATAGAGAGAGAGATCGAGAGAGAGAGACAGAGAAAGGTATAGAGAAGATATAGAGAGAGATAGAGAAGAGATAGAGAGATATATAGAGAAGAGATATAAAGATAGAGACAGACAGACACACCAGATATAGAGAGAGATAGAGAAGAGATAGAGAGATATATAGAGAAGAGATATAAAGATAGAGACAGACAGACACACACACACAGAGACACACACACACACACACACACACACAGAGAGAGAGAGAGAGAGAGAGAGAGAGAGAGAGAGAGAGAGAGAGAACGAACGAACGAACACATTTTATTTTCAAAGGGTTAAGAATTGGGCACGCATTCCCGTCTGACATTCTGCACTTCTCTCTTTCCTCCCATGCGTTATTTCATTCATACATCACCTTTGAAGCTAGTCTAGAGATATGTAGTTGGATATTGGATATAATGGGCGGGTTAATGGATATTGGGTATATGGATGACTGAGTAGGTGTCTGGATAGGTAGGTTTTCTTCTTCTTCTTCTTCAGCATTCCGAGCCACTGAGGTTCTTTGCTGCAGATACAAGCCATCACCTTTCGTCTCTCTGGTTGACCTTCTCTTGCCAGTCGTTGATTCCAAGTGCTTGTAGGTCTGTATGTATATTATCTCTCCACCGTCTTCGTGGTCTACCTCGGCGTCTACGGTCATTTATTTCCTGAGAGTAAGCGAGTTTTGCTTCCCTATTATCTTCCATTCTTTCAAGCTCGCAGGTGAGGCTACTGTGGAGGGCGGACGCGCCATGGACCAGGCTGACATTTTGAATGCTCTACGTGAAGTAAGACTTTTGCGAGAACCAAGTGAATCTGCAACAATGGCCAGACTGCGAGAGCAGCAAATTAAAAGAGGTGTGGCCAAACAAGAACACTACGCAGGAAGCCAAAGAAGATTGATAAACCAACACAGAACTGGCGTCGTTAGCCGCTACACGCTGCGGGATTTGCTGAGGAGGGGATCCGAGCACTTATGGACTGAATGGTTCGATGTGCAATGAGGATGATCTGTCGACTAACTAACTAACTTCCATTCTTTCTATATGCCCCAGCCATTGCAGTCTATTAGCCTTCATGATACCAGTGATCAGCGGGGACTTAAACAGGTTATAAATGTCTTTGTTGCTTTTTCTTTTCCACTCTCCACTTTGTGTATCCCTAATGGACCCAAAGATGCGTCTTAAGACTTTGTTCTCAAAGGTTTGTAACAAGGTTTCGTCTCCTTTAGTTGTACGCCAGATTTCAGAGCCATACAGCACAACTGGTCTAATCAGTGTTTTGTATATTGTGATCTTGGTGTTACGAGATAGTGCATTTGATTTTAGCAGATGTCGTAGTGCATAGTATATCTTATTTCCAGAGTTGATTCTAGATTCTATTTCTTCCCTTATGATGGTGGAGCAGTTGAAGATTGTACCCAGCTATTTGTATGTTTCCGTTCTTTTAATGGTCATATTCTCTATTTGTATGTGGCCACAGATTTTAGCCGTTCCTTCTCTTGTAATTACAATATATTCTGTCCTATCTTGGTTGATAACCAGCCCCATTTGTTGATCTTTTCCCTTTAAGTGAGTCAATATTTCCAATGTCTTTTGTTCATTTTGCCCTATAATATTTATATCATCTGCATAACCAAGCAGTCTGGATGTTCCTCGAATAGCACATTCCTCCTTTACCTTCCTTACAATTTTTTCCTGAGCCAGATTGAAAAGGATCGGCGATAGTGCAACACCCTGTTTCAAGCCAGATGTTATCTGCAAAGGGTCTGATTTCCTGCCTTTATATGTTACTATATTATAAGTATCTTGCATAGATCTTGTACCATGCATAGTCTGATCATGTTGATTAACTTCCTTGGTATTCCAAATTCCTGCATAGCATTCCATAGACTATTCCTATGGACACTATCATAAGCCTTTTTTAAAATCCACAAAAATGTTATCGAGATCTCTTTTATATTCCCATTTTTTCTCTGCTATTTGTCGTAAGATAAATATCTGATCTATTGTTGATCTGTTGTGTCTGAAACCCGCCTGGTAGTCACCTAATATGTCTTCTGAATATGGTTTTAGTCTATTTAGTACAGTGGTTCTCAACCGGTGGGGGATTCCCCCCTCACCCCAAGGGAGGGCATTTTAGGGTTTCCAGGGGGAGGGGGGGATTAAGATTATTTCAAGATCGCGTAAATACAAAAACCGATTACTTGATATTGTTTTTCCCTTCATACTGTACAGTTCTGTACGTCCCACCCTTCTAAAATTCAATTTATAAAGTAAGTAGACCCAGAAGTCATGTTTTATGTGGACGTCCAGACTTGTTTTAGTATGTGCTATTAAATTTAGTTTCAATTATTACGTATACTGTGTTGGGGCGGGGGGGGGGGGAATTTTTAGATAAGAAATACGAAAGGGGGGAATGACGTTCTGAAAATATGGTGAAGGAGGGCACGGGCAAAATTTTTAGGTAGAAAATACGAAAAGGGGGGAATGACGTTCTGAAAAATATGGTGAATTGGGGCACGGACCAAATTTTTAGGTAGGAAATAAGAAAGGGGGGAACGACGTTCTGAAAATATGGTGAAGGGGGGCACGGGCCAAACTTTTAGGTAGGTAATATGAAAAGGGGGGAATGACGTTCTGAAAATATGGTGAAAGGGGGCTCGGGCCAAAAAAGATTGAGAACCACTGATTTAGTAATACCGCGGATAGTATCTTATAGCTTGTGGACAGTAGTGATATTCCTCTATAATTTTCACATTGGAACTTGTCTCCTTTCTTAAAGATAGGTATCAATAATGACTCTTTCCAATCATGGGGTAATTCTTCTGTCATCCAGATTTTTACTATTAGTTCGTATAGCTTTAGATGTAATGCATGGCCACCTGCCTTTATAAATTCAGCAGCAATTCCATCAGCCCCAGTGTAGATAGGTAGATGATATTATTCCTCAGAAGAAGAAATTGAAGAGGGAACATCAGAATGAGACAAATGAGGTAGGCGAGGGAATGAAGACGGAGGGAGATTCTTTACGATGATACCCATAATAAGATGATGAATATGATTCAGGAATAGAAAATAATTTAAAAAAAAAATTATAAAAGGTGATAATTACTGCAGAGAGAAACTTACAAGGTAAAAATTTTTTGTAGAGAGAATAAAAAATACGATACAATTTCTAGCAGAAAAGGGGTAACATTATGTGCTTAGAGAAATGTAACAGATAAGATTATTTGCAGGAAGAAAAATAAAACACACATTTTCTTGTTTTCTTGTGGAGAGGAGTACAAAAGAACATTTATAAGAGAGAGAAATATAAATGGCAATGTGTCTTATAGAGAGAATTATAGACGATAACATGTCTTGTAGAAAGGGATACAAAAGATAACATTTACACACACACACACACACACACACACACACACACACACACACACACACATATATATATATATATATATATATATATATATATATATACACACACACACACACACACACACACATACACACACACACACACACACACACACATTTGCAATAAAAATATGAAAATCCAAAAATGAAGACATAATGCCAGAAAATTAACACACACACACAAACACACGCACACAAACAGATACATACACACACTATCAACGTGATGACAAGACAAAACACACCCACTTACTCGTTAGAATTCCCAGGCGGTGGAATGTCTCCAATTGTTGTCAAAGTCAAAGTCGACCAGAAGAGCGACCTCAAATACTTCCTATTTACATCGGCAAACTCCCCAACCGGCTTGGGATATGACCACTCCCCCTTGAAGCCTTCAGCTTCACTGATCATGTAGTAGAATGCCGCAAACCAATGTGCTCCGAGAAACAGAATGTGCGTCAAATTGGCAACTCGGATCAGGTTTGGGTACGCTGTCCGTGATTCTAGCATATGCAGAAATCGTAGCGGCCGGTAGATTTTGAAAAACCTGGGGAATCTGATCATTGGGTGAATGCCAATGGCAAACTGGAGTAAATCCAACGGAATCAAAGAAATGAAGTCAATGTATATCACTCTTGATCTTGCATACTTCTGGCGGAGCTTCTTGGAATCATACACCATGAGACCTTGATCCAAGTAGCCAGTGCGAAACTGTACTAAGATGTCGGAGATGTATATCATGTCGAAGAGAGCATCTAAGGAGTACCAACATGTTGGACATCCTTGCTGGATCTCCCTGAAGGCTTGTCTAGCGATGCATGTCCACAGGTTGTAGAGAACCGAGATGGTTACCACCCCGAGCCAGTAGAACATGAAATTCCCATCGTGCTGAATTACGAATCTCCCGTTAAGTCTCCAGGAAGAGTAGTAGGATCTCCGAGTGTCGTCATCAATAGAACTGGACGTGTTCTGAACGTTCTGGTGATTTCGGGTGGAGAACTTCTTCAAGAAGGAGTCCTCACGATTGAGCGCGTGTTTTTGTTTCTTTGAGCTTTGCATCTCATTAGCAGCTTTTAACGTGTTTCGTAGTCGTCTCCAATTGGAGCCAGGGAACATACCAATTCCCCGCTTCACGAGACGTCGGGACCCTTTCGTGTTGCTGGATGTCTGTGGTAGGGAGCCGCTATCATCATGTTGATTCTCCTCCTTACAGTTCTCCCGTTTCTCACTATTCGCTCCAACGTTACAGGCATTTATCGAAAGATCCGACTTGTCCTTACCACATGAATCCTTTTTGTCCTTTTTCTTCTTCCGGCTACTCCATGACTTCTTGAGAAGGCTGTTATCCTCACCACCAGCAGCTAAATTTAAGACAGAACTATGCTCCAAAGAAGATCTTTTCTGAAACGTAATAATACTGTGTGAAATTTGAGCTGGGTCTGGATCCGGCGTTGCCAACCCTTTATTGCGGCTCTCTGAAACAACAACCACATGATTTTGACACTCAAGAGACGATCTCGAGGACAGCTTTCGAGTGGATCCATTCACGTGGTTCTGACAATCAGGATCATCATCAGACTGAGGTAGACTGCTAACAGAAGCATCCTTTCTTGAACTGACTACATCGTTTGACGGTTCATCCAAAGAGGAGACTCGATTTTGTCTTCGATACCTTGACTGTCGAGGCGATATGGAAGCAGATAACGGAGTATTATTCAAAGTATTAATGTCATTTGTTAAGCTGACATTCCCACTTTTAAATTTTATTTCACTACAAAAGCTGCTACAGTTTGAACCACTATAATCTACATTTTCCTGAGAAATAGATAAATTACTCCAGGTATCGTAAGAAACATCACAGAACTGCGCACTTCCTGCTAAAGTTAAAGTTGGGCTAGCATCCTTTACGTTTTCCTGCTGCTTGTATAGACTTTGCGGTTGTTGTTGTTGCTGTTGTTGTTGTAGTGCCACTTCATTCGGTACCCAGACTTGCTGAAACGAACACTGCCTCTCTGGCGTGATTTCATACGGCGGTGGTCGGCGACCACGCTGCTGCTGATCTTGTTTTTCTGGCTGTTGATATTGCTGAAGCTCGCCCGCAGTTTGCACGGGAGAACGCACGCGCTCAACTTGCCGCGGTAGCAAACTACCACTACGGCTATCCTCAGCGGTGACCGCATCCACAAGCGAGCCTCGTTTGTCTGGCGGATCAGTTCGCGTCTGGCCTGGGATCGATATTAAAACGTTACAGGTGTCACCGGTTCCTCTCCCTCCCCACTGGCTGCCTCCCTCCATCTTCCATTGGCTGGAACCGATCTCAGCAATTTTCCTTCTCAGGATGATGCTAATTCACCAGGAGTTTTTGGTGACTCCTCTTATATTTTCAGCCTAAGTCTATTTACAATGTACAGGCGGAGAAGACACGAAGCGTCATCGACCTGGGGAAACAAATTTCAACATGTCAGAAATAAAATGTCATGATAATGGTCCAAAAAGAAACACATGCAACCCATTGACACATTCTGCGGGAGAAGTGTGCACTTGAGTCCATTACAGAGATGATCATCGACCAATTATGCCAGTACACCCCGGACATGTTTATATGTGTCCCGTCTCAAGCAGCAGATGTCGAAGAGAATGGATACTTTATAGTTCCAGCTGCCACTTGGTTACGCACGCACCTACTCCGTCTTCTACCACAGTCCTTTCTGCCAGTGTTCAAGTGGATTCTTGATTACTTCAGACGTGGCAGCATGTGGTCATTGATGTGTGTCTGCGAGTGTGAACTGAAGAAGATAATAATTCTTAGGAGATAGTTTTGACAACCGGCAAGATCGGTGTTGTTATTATTGTTGTTGTCATTTGTTTTTGTTGTAATTTGTTGTTGTTATGATATGTTGTTGTTAGTGAATCACTGAAAAACTTAGTTGTCACTCTTACATTTAACTCATTTGAGTTCAGGTCGTGAGGCCTCAGAGGCTTCCATCAACCTGAATGAGGTTGGTGTAGAGCCTTTTGGAATGAGAGAAACCTATGTCAGTGAGAGAAACCTATGTCAGTGTAAGAAACCTATGTCAGTGAGAGACCCTTATGTCAGTGAGAGAAACCTATGTCAGTGAGAGAAACCTATGTCGGTGAGAGAAACCTATGTCAGTGAGAGAAACCTATGTCAGTGAGAGAAACCTATGTCAGTGTAAGAAACCTATGCCAGTGAGAGAAACCTATGTCAGTGAGAGAACCTTATGTCAGTGAGAGAAACCTATGTCAGTGAGAGACCCTTATGTCAGTGAGAGAAACCTATGTCAGTGAGAGAAACCTATGTCAGTGAGAGAAACCTATGTCAGTGAGAGAAACCCATGTCAGTGAGAGAAATCTATCTCAGTGAGAGAAATCTATCTCAGTGAGAGAAACCTATGTCAGTGAGAGAACCTTATGTCAGTGAGAGAAACCTATGTCAGTGAGAGACCCTTATGTCAGTGAGAGGAACCTATGTCAGTGAGAGAAACCTATGTCAGTGAGAGAAACCTATGTCAGTGAAAGAAACCTATGTCAGTGAAAGAAACATATGTCAGTGAAAGAAACCTTTGTAAGTGAAAGAAATATATGTCAGTGAAAGAAACCTTTGTTAGTGAAAGACCCTTATGTCAGTGAGAGAAACCTATGTCAGTGAGAGAAACCTATGTCAATGAGAGAAACATATGTCAGTAGAGAAACCTATGTCAGTGAGACAAACCTTTGTAAGTGAGAGAAACCTATGTCAGTGAGAGAAACCTTTGTAAGTGAGAGAAACCTTTGTAAGTGAGAGAAACCTATGTCAGTGAGAGACACCTTTGTAAGTGAGAGAAACCTATGTTAGTGAAAGAAACCTTTGTCAGTGAAAGAAACATATGTCAGTGAAATAAACCTTTGTAAGTGAAAGAAACATATGTCAGTGAAAGAAACCTTTGTTAGTGAGAGAAACCAATGTCAGTGAGAGAAACCTATGTCAATGAGAGAAACCTATGTCAGTGAGAGAAATCTATGTCAATGAGAGAAACCTATGTCAGTGAGAGAAACCTATGTCAGTGAGAGAAATCTATGTCAATGAGAGAAACCTATGTCAGTGAGAGAAACCTATGTCAGTGAGAGAAACCTATGTCAGTGAAAGAAATCTATGTCAGTGAAATAAACCTATGACAGTTAAATAAACCTATGTCAGTGAGAGAAACCTATGTCAATGATAGAAACCTATGTCAGTGAGAGAAATCTATCTCAGTGAGAGAAACCTATGTCAGTGAGAGAAACCTATGTCAGTGAGAGAAACCTATGTCAATAAGAGAAACCTATGTCAGTGAGAGAAACCTTTGTAAGTGAGAGAAACCTATGTCAGTAAGAGAAATCTATCTCAGTTAGAGAAACCTATGTCAGTGAGAGAAACCTATGTCAATGAGAGAAACCTATGTCAATGAGAGAAACCTATGTCAGTGAGAGAAATCTATGTCAGTGAGAGAAACCTTTGTAAGTGAGAGAAATCTATGTCAGTGAGAGAAATCTATGTCAGTGAGAGAAACCTTTGTAAGTGAGAGAAACCTATGTCAGAGAGAGAAATCTATCTCAGTGAGAGAAACCTATGTCAGTGAGAGAAACCTATGTAAATGAGAGAAACCTATGTCAATGAGAGAAACATATGTCTGTGAGAGAAACCTTTGTAAATGAAAGAAACATATGTCAGTGAAAGAAATCTATGTCAGTGAAATAAACCTATGACAGTGAAATAAACCTATGTCAGTAAGAGAAACCTATGTCAATGAGAGAAACCTATGTCAGTGAGAGAAATCTATCTCAGTGAGAGAAACCTATGTCAGTGAGAGAAACCTATGTCAGTGAGAGAAACCTATGTCAGTGAGAGAAACCTATCTCAGTGAGAGAAATCTATCACAGTGAGAGAAACCTATGTCAGTGAGAGAAACCTCTCTCAGTGAAATAAACCTATCTCAGTGAGAGAAACCTATGTCAGTGAGAGAAACCTATGTCAGTGAGAGAAATCTATCTCAGTGAGAGAAACCTATGTCAATGAGAGAAACCTATGTCAGTGAGAGAAATCTATCTCAGTGAGAGAAACCTTTGTAAGTGAAAGAAACCTATGTCAGTGAGAGAAATCTATCTCAGTGAGAGAAACTTATGTCAATGAGAGAAACCTATGTCAGTGAGAGAAACCTTTGTAAGTGAGAGAAACCTATGTCAGTGAAAGAAATATATGTCATTGAAAGACATCTTTGTAAGTGAAAGAAACATATGTCAGTGAAAGAAACATATGTCAGTGAAAGAGACATATGTCAGTGAAAGAAACATATGTCAGTGAAAGAAACCTTTGTAAGTGAGAGAAACCTATGTCAGTGAAAGAAACATATGTCAGTGAGAGAAAACTTTGTAAGTGAAAGAAACATATGTCAGTGAAAGAAACCTTTGTAAGTGAAAGAAACATATGTCAGTGAAAGAAACATATGTCAGTGAAAGAAACCTTTGTAAGTGAAAGAAACATATGTCAGTGAAAGAAACCTTTGTAAGTGAAAGAAACATATGTCAGTGAAAGAAACCTTTGTAAGTGAAAGAAACATATGTCAGTGAAAGAAACATATGTCAGTGAAAGAAACCTTTGTAAGTGAGAGAAACCTATGTCAGTGAAAGAAACATATGTCAGTGAGAGAAAACTTTGTAAGTGAAAGAAACATATGTCAGTGAAAGAAACCTTTGTAAGTGAAAGAAACATATGTCAGTGAAAGAAACATATGTCAGTGAAAGAAAACTGTGTAAGTGAGAGAAACCTATGTCAGTGAAAGAAACATATGTCAGTGAAAGAAACCTTTGTTAGTGAGAGAAAACTATGTCAGTGAGAGAAACCTATGTCAGTGAGACAAACCTATGTCAGTGAGAGAAATCTATCTTAGTGAGAGAAACCTATGTCAGTGAGAGAAATCTATGTCAGTGAGAGAAACCTATGTCAGTGAGAGAAACCTATCTCAGTGAGAGAAATCTATCTCAGTGAGAGAAACCTATGTCAGTGAGAGAAACCTATGTCAGTGAGAGAAACCTATCTCAGTGAAAAAAATCTATGTCAGTGAAATAAACCTATGTCAGTGAGAGAAATCTATGTCAGTGAGAGAAATCTATCTCAGTGAGAGAAACCTATGTCAGTGAAAGAAACCTATGTCAATGAGAGAAATCTATCTCAGTGAGAGAAACCTATGTCAATGCGAGAAACCTATGTCAGTGAGAGAAACCTATGTCAGTGAGAGAAACTTATGTCAGTGAGAGAAACCTTTGTAAGTGAAAGAAACATATGTCAGTGAAAGAAACCTTTGTAAGTGAAAGAAACATATGTCAGTGAAAGAAACATATGTCAGTGAAAGAAACATATGTCTGTGAAAGAAACATATGTCAGTGAAAGAAACCTTTGTAAGTGAGAGAAACCTATGTCAGTGAAAGAAACATATGTCAGTGAGAGAAACCTTTGTAAGTGAAAGAAACATATGTCAATAAAAGAAACCTTTGTTAGTGAGAGAAACCTATGTCAGTGAGAGAAACCTATGTCAGTGAGAGAAACCTATGTCAGTGTGAGAAACCTATGTCAATGAGAGAAACATATATGAGTGAAAGAAACCTATGTCAGTGAGAGAAACCTATGTCAATGAGAGAAACATATATGAGTGAAAGAAACCTATGTCAGTGAGAGAAACATATATGAGTGAAAGAAACCTATGTCAATGAGAGAAACCTATGTCAATGAGAGAAACATATATGAGTGAAAGAAACCTATGTCAGTGAGAGAAACATATATGAGTGAAAGAAACCTATGTCAATGAGAGAAACATATATGAGTGAAAGAAACCTATGTCAATGAGAGAAACACATATGAATGAAAGAAACCTATGTCAATGAGTGAAACCTATGTCAATGAGAGAAACATATATGAGTGAAAGAAACCTATGTCAGTGAGAGAAACCTATGTCAGTGAAAGAAACCTATGTCAGTGAGAGAAACCTTTGTTAGTGAGAGAAACCTATGTCAGTGAAAGAAACCCATGTCAGTGAGAGAAACCTTTGTTAGTGAGAGAAACCTATGTCAGTGAAAAAAACCTTTGTTAGTGAGAGAAACCTATGTCAGTGAGAGAAACCTATGTCAGTGAAAGAAACCTATGACAGTGAAAGAAACCTATGTCAGTGAGAGAAACCTATTTCAGCGAGAGAAACATATATGAGTGAAAGAAACCTATGTCAGTGAAAGAAACCTATGTCAGTGAGAGAAACCTATGTCAGTGAAAGAAACCTATGTCAGTGAAAAAAACCTATGTCAGTGAGAGAAACCTATGTCAGTGAGAGAACCCTATAACAGTGAAAGAAACCTATGTCAGTGAAAGAAACCTATGTCAGTGAAAGAAACCTATGCCAGTGAAAGAAACCTATGTCAGTGAAGTAAACCTATGTCAGTGAATTAAACCTATGTCAGTGAAAGAAACCTATATGTGTCAAATATACCTCTGAAAGTGAAAGAAACCTATGACAGTGAAAGAATCCTATGTCAGTGAGAGAAACCTTTGTTAGTGAGAGAAACCTATGTCAGTGAAAGAAACCTTTGTTAGTGAGAGAAACCTATGTCAGTAAGAGAAACATATATGAGTGAAAGACACGTATGTTAGTGAGAGAAACCTATGTCAGTGAAAGAAACCTATGTCAGTGAGAGAAACCTTTGTTAGTGAGAGAAACCTATGTCAGTGAAAGGAACCTTTGTTAGTGAGAGAAACCTATGTCAGTGAGAGAAACCTAAGTCAGTGAGTGAAACCTATGTCAGTGAGAGAAACCTATGTCAGTGAAAGAAACCTTTGTTAGTGAGAGAAACCTATTTCAGTGAGAGAAACCTATGTCAGTGAGAGAAACCTATGTCAGTGAGAGAAACCTATGTCAGTGAGAGAAATCTATCTCAGTGAGAGAAACCTATGTCAATGAGATAAATATATATGAGTGAAAGAAACCTATGTCAGTGAGAGAAACCTATGTCAGTGAAAGAAACCTATTCAGTGAGAGAAACCTACGTCAGTAAAAGGAACCTTTGTCAGTGAAAGAAACCTATGTCAGCGAGAGAAACCTATATCGGTGAGAGAATCCTATATGAGTGAAAAAACCTATATCAATGAAAGAAACCTATATCAATGAAAGAAACCTATGTCAATAAAAGACAGCTATATCAGTGTAAGAAACCTATGTCAGTGAAAGAAACCTATGTCAGTGAGAGAAACCTTTGTTAGTGAGAGAAACCTATGTCAATGAGAGAAACATATATGAGTGAAACAAACCTATGTCAGTGAGAGAAACCTATGTCAGTGAAAGAAACCTATGTCAGTGAGAGAAACATTTGTTAGTGAGAGAAACCTATGTCAGTGAAAGAAACCTTTGTTAGTGAGAGAAACCTATGTCAGTGAGAGAAACCTATGTAATTTAAAGAAACCTATGTCAGTGAAAGAAACCTATATGAGTCAAATATACCTCTGTAAGTGAAAGAAACCTATGACAGTGAAAGAAACCTATGTCAGTGAGAGAAACCTATTTAAGCGAGAGAAACATATATGAGTGAAAGAAACCTATGTCAGTGAAAGAAACCTATATCAGTGAGAGAAACCTATGTCAGTGAAAGAAACCTATGTCAGTGAAAGAAACCTATGTCAGTGAGAGAAACCTATGTCAGTGAGAGAACCCTATAACAGTGAAAGAAACCTATGTCAGTGAAAGAAACCTATGTCAGTGAAAGAAACCTATGCCAGTGAAAGAAACCTATGTCAGTGAAGTAAACCTATGTCAGTGAATTAAACCTATGTCAGTGAAAGAAACCTATATGTGTCAAATATACCTCTGAAAGTGAAAGAAACCTATGACAGTGAAAGAAACCTATGTCAGTGAGAGAAACAAATTTCAGCGAGAGAAACATGTATGAGTGAAAGAAACCTGTGTCAGTGAAAGAAACCTATGTCAGTGAGAGAAACCTTTGTTAGTGAGAGAAACCTATGTCAGTGAAAGAAACCTTTGTTAGTGAGAGAAACCTATGTCAGTGAGAGATACATATATGAGTGAAAGAAACCTATGTCAGTGATAGAAACCTATGTCAGTGAAAGAAACCTATGTCAGTGAGAGAAACCTTTGTTAGTGAGAGAAACCTATGTCAGTGAAAGGAACCTTTGTTAGTGAGAGAAACCTATGTCAGTGAGAGAAACCTATGTCAGTGAGAGAAACCTATGTCAGTGAGAGAAACCTATGTCAGTGAAAGAAACCTTTGTTAGTGAGAGAAACCTATTTCAGTGAGAGAAACCTATGTCAGTGAGAGAAACCTATGTCAGTGAGAGAAACCTATGTCAGTGAGAGAAATCTATCTCAGTGAGAGACACCTATGTCAATGAGAGAAATATATATGAGTGAAAGAAACCTATGTCAGTGAGAGAAACCTATGTCAGTGAAAGAAACCTATTCAGTGAGAGAAACCTATGTCAGTAAAAGGAACCTTTGTCAGTGAAAGAAACCTATGTCAGCGAGAGAAACCTATATCGATGAGAGAATCCTATATGAGTGAAAAAACCTATATCAATGAAAGAAACCTATATCAATGAAAGAAACCTATGTCAATAAAAGACAGCTATATCAGTGAAAGAAACCTATGGTAGTGAAAGAAACCAATGTCAGTGAAAGAAACCTATGTCAATAAAAGAAACCTATGTAATTTAAAGAAACCTTTGTCAGTGAGAGAAACCTATGTAATTTAAAGAAACCTATGTCAGTGAAAGAAACCTATATGAGTCAAATATACCTCTGTAAGTGAAAGAAACCTATGACAGTGAAAGAAACCTATGTCAGTGAGAGAAACCTATTTCAGCGAGAGAAACATATATGAGTGAAAGAAACCTATGTCAGTGAAAGAAACCTATGTCAGTGAAAGAAACCTATGTCAGTGAGAGAAACCTATGTCAGTGAGAGAACCCTATAACAGTGAAAGAAACCTATGTCAGTGAAAGAAACCTATGTCAGTGAAAGAAACCTATGTCAGTGAGAGAAATCTATCTCAGTGAGAGAAACCTTTGTAAGTGAAAGAAACCTATGTCAGTGAGAGAAATCTATCTCAGTGAGAGAAACTTATGTCAATGAGAGAAACCTATGTCAGTGAGAGAAACCTTTGTAAGTGAGAGAAACCTATGTCAGTGAAAGAAATATATGTCATTGAAAGAAATCTTTGTAAGTGAAAGAAACATATGTCAGTGAAAGAAACATATGTCAGTGAAAGAAACATATGTCAGTGAAAGAAACATATGTCAGTGAAAGAAACCTTTGTAAGTGAGAGAAACCTATGTCAGTGAAAGAAACATATGTCAGTGAGAGAAAACTTTGTAAGTGAAAGAAACATATGTCAGTGAAAGAAACCTTTGTAAGTGAAAGAAACATATGTCAGTGAAAGAAACATATGTCAGTGAAAGAAACCTTTGTAAGTGAAAGAAACATATGTCAGTGAAAGAAACCTTTGTAAGTGAAAGAAACATATGTCAGTGAAAGAAACCTTTGTAAGTGAAAGAAACATATGTCAGTGAAAGAAACATATGTCAGTGAAAGAAACCTTTGTAAGTGAGAGAAACCTATGTCAGTGAAAGAAACATATGTCAGTGAGAGAAAACTTTGTAAGTGAAAGAAACATATGTCAGTGAAAGAAACCTTTGTAAGTGAAAGAAACATATGTCAGTGAAAGAAACATATGTCAGTGAAAGAAAACTGTGTAAGTGAGAGAAACCTATGTCAGTGAAAGAAACATATGTCAGTGAAAGAAACCTTTGTTAGTGAGAGAAAACTATGTCAGTGAGAGAAACCTATGTCAGTGAGACAAACCTATGTCAGTGAGAGAAATCTATCTTAGTGAGAGAAACCTATGTCAGTGAGAGAAATCTATGTCAGTGAGAGAAACCTATGTCAGTGAGAGAAACCTATCTCAGTGAGAGAAATCTATCTCAGTGAGAGAAACCTATGTCAGTGAGAGAAACCTATGTCAGTGAGAGAAACCTATGTCAATGAGAGAAACATATGTCAGTAGAGAAACCTATGTCAGTGAGACAAACCTTTGTAAGTGAGAGAAACCTATGTCAGTGAGAGAAACCTTTGTAAGTGAGAGAAACCTTTGTAAGTGAGAGAAACCTATGTCAGTGAGAGAGACCTTTGTAAGTGAGAGAAACCTATGTTAGTGAAAGAAACCTTTGTCAGTGAAAGAAACATATGTCAGTGAAATAAACCTTTGTAAGTGAAAGAAACATATGTCAGTGAAAGAAACCTTTGTTAGTGAGAGAAACCAATGTCAGTGAGAGAAACCTATGTCAATGAGAGAAACCTATGTCAGTGAGAGAAATCTATGTCAATGAGAGAAACCTATGTCAGTGAGAGAAACCTATGTCAGTGAGAGAAATCTATGTCAATGAGAGAAACCTATGTCAGTGAGAGAAACCTATGTCAGTGAGAGAAACCTATGTCAGTGAAAGAAATCTATGTCAGTGAAATAAACCTATGACAATTAAATAAACCTATGTCAGTGAGAGAAACCTATGTCAATGATAGAAACCTATGTCAGTGAGAGAAATCTATCTCAGTGAGAGAAACCTATGTCAGTGAGAGAAACCTATGTCAGTGAGAGAAACCTATGTCAATAAGAGAAACCTATGTCAGTGAGAGAAACCTTTGTAAGTGAGAGAAACCTATGTCAGTAAGAGAAATCTATCTCAGTTAGAGAAACCTATGTCAGTGAGAGAAACCTATGTCAATGAGAGAAACCTATGTCAATGAGAGAAACCTATGTCAGTGAGAGAAATCTATGTCAGTGAGAGAAACCTTTGTAAGTGAGAGAAATCTATGTCAGTGAGAGAAATCTATGTCAGTGAGAGAAACCTTTGTAAGTGAGAGAAACCTATGTCAGAGAGAGAAATCTATCTCAGTGAGAGAAACCTATGTCAGTGAGAGAAACCTATGTAAATGAGAGAAACCTATGTCAATGAGAGAAACATATGTCTGTGAGAGAAACCTTTGTAAATGAAAGAAACATATGTCAGTGAAAGAAATCTATGTCAGTGAAATAAACCTATGACAGTGAAATAAACCTATGTCAGTAAGAGAAACCTATGTCAATGAGAGAAACCTATGTCAGTGAGAGAAATCTATCTCAGTGAGAGGAACCTATGTCAGTGAGAGAAACCTATGTCAGTGAGAGAAACCTATGTCAGTGAGAGAAACCTATCTCAGTGAGAGAAATCTATCACAGTGAGAGAAACCTATGTCAGTGAGAGAAACCTCTCTCAGTGAAATAAACCTATCTCAGTGAGAGAAACCTATGTCAGTGAGAGAAACCTATGTCAGTGAGAGAAATCTATCTCAGTGAGAGAAACCTATGTCAATGAGAGAAACCTATGTCAGTGAGAGAAATCTATCTCAGTGAGAGGCACCTTTGTAAGTGAAAGAAACCTATGTCAGTGAGAGAAATCTATCTCAGTGAGAGAAACTTATGTCAATGAGAGAAACCTATGTCAGTGAGAGAAACCTTTGTAAGTGAGAGAAACCTATGTCAGTGAAAGAAATATATGTCATTGAAAGACATCTTTGTAAGTGAAAGAAACATATGTCAGTGAAAGAAACATATGTCAGTGAAAGAGACATATGTCAGTGAAAGAAACATATGTCAGTGAAAGAAACCTTTGTAAGTGAGAGAAACCTATGTCAGTGAAAGAAACATATGTCAGTGAGAGAAAACTTTGTAAGTGAAAGAAACATATGTCAGTGAAAGAAACCTTTGTAAGTGAAAGAAACATATGTCAGTGAAAGAAACATATGTCAGTGAAAGAAACCTTTGTAAGTGAAAGAAACATATGTCAGTGAAAGAAACCTTTGTAAGTGAAAGAAACATATGTCAGTGAAAGAAACCTTTGTAAGTGAAAGAAACATATGTCAGTGAAAGAAACATATGTCAGTGAAAGAAACCTTTGTAAGTGAGAGAAACCTATGTCAGTGAAAGAAACATATGTCAGTGAGAGAAAACTTTGTAAGTGAAAGAAACATATGTCAGTGAAAGAAACCTTTGTAAGTGAAAGAAACATATGTCAGTGAAAGAAACATATGTCAGTGAAAGAAAACTGTGTAAGTGAGAGAAACCTATGTCAGTGAAAGAAACATATGTCAGTGAAAGAAACCTTTGTTAGTGAGAGAAAACTATGTCAGTGAGAGAAACCTATGTCAGTGAGACAAACCTATGTCAGTGAGAGAAATCTATCTTAGTGAGAGAAACCTATGTCAGTGAGAGAAATCTATGTCAGTGAGAGAAACCTATGTCAGTGAGAGAAACCTATCTCAGTGAGAGAAATCTATCTCAGTGAGAGAAACCTATGTCAGTGAGAGAAACCTATGTCAGTGAGAGAAACCTATCTCAGTGAAAAAAATCTATGTCAGTGAAATAAACCTATGTCAGTGAGAGAAATCTATGTCAGTGAGAGAAATCTATCTCAGTGAGAGAAACCTATGTCAGTGAAAGAAACCTATGTCAATGAGAGAAATCTATCTCAGTGAGAGAAACCTATGTCAATGCGAGAAACCTATGTCAGTGAGAGAAACCTATGTCAGTGAGAGAAACTTATGTCAGTGAGAGAAACCTTTGTAAGTGAAAGAAACATATGTCAGTGAAAGAAACCTTTGTAAGTGAAAGAAACATATGTCAGTGAAAGAAACATATGTCAGTGAAAGAAACATATGTCAGTGAAAGAAACATATGTCAGTGAAAGAAACCTTTGTAAGTGAGAGAAACCTATGTCAGTGAAAGAAACATATGTCAGTGAGAGAAACCTTTGTAAGTGAAAGAAACATATGTCAATAAAAGAAACCTTTGTTAGTGAGAGAAACCTATGTCAGTGAGAGAAACCTATGTCAGTGAGAGAAACCTATGTCAGTGTGAGAAACCTATGTCAATGAGAGAAACATATATGAGTGAAAGAAACCTATGTCAGTGAGAGAAACCTATGTCAATGAGAGAAACATATATGAGTGAAAGAAACCTATGTCAGTGAGAGAAACATATATGAGTGAAAGAAACCTATGTCAATGAGAGAAACCTATGTCAATGAGAGAAACATATATGAGTGAAAGAAACCTATGTCAGTGAGAGAAACATATATGAGTGAAAGAAACCTATGTCAATGAGAGAAACATATATGAGTGAAAGAAACCTATGTCAATGAGAGAAACACATATGAATGAAAGAAACCTATGTCAATGAGTGAAACCTATGTCAATGAGAGAAACATATATGAGTGAAAGAAACCTATGTCAGTGAGAGAAACCTATGTCAGTGAAAGAAACCTATGTCAGTGAGAGAAACCTTTGTTAGTGAGAGAAACCTATGTCAGTGAAAGAAACCCATGTCAGTGAGAGAAACCTTTGTTAGTGAGAGAAACCTATGTCAGTGAAAGAAACCTTTGTTAGTGAGAGAAACCTATGTCAGTGAGAGAAACCTATGTCAGTGAAAGAAACCTATGACAGTGAAAGAAACCTATGTCAGTGAGAGAAACCTATTTCAGCGAGAGAAACATATATGAGTGAAAGAAACCTATGTCAGTGAAAGAAACCTATGTCAGTGAGAGAAACCTATGTCAGTGAAAGAAACCTATGTCAGTGAAAAAAACCTATGTCAGTGAGAGAAACCTATGTCAGTGAGAGAACCCTATAACAGTGAAAGAAACCTATGTCAGTGAAAGAAACCTATGTCAGTGAAAGAAACCTATGCCAGTGAAAGAAACCTATGTCAGTGAAGTAAACCTATGTCAGTGAATTAAACCTATGTCAGTGAAAGAAACCTATATGTGTCAAATATACCTCTGAAAGTGAAAGAAACCTATGACAGTGAAAGAATCCTATGTCAGTGAGAGAAACCTTTGTTAGTGAGAGAAACCTATGTCAGTGAAAGAAACCTTTGTTAGTGAGAGAAACCTATGTCAGTAAGAGAAACATATATGAGTGAAAGACACGTATGTTAGTGAGAGAAACCTATGTCAGTGAAAGAAACCTATGTCAGTGAGAGAAACCTTTGTTAGTGAGAGAAACCTATGTCAGTGAAAGGAACCTTTGTTAGTGAGAGAAACCTATGTCAGTGAGAGAAACCTAAGTCAGTGAGTGAAACCTATGTCAGTGAGAGAAACCTATGTCAGTGAAAGAAACCTTTGTTAGTGAGAGAAACCTATTTCAGTGAGAGAAACCTATGTCAGTGAGAGAAACCTATGTCAGTGAGAGAAACCTATGTCAGTGAGAGAAATCTATCTCAGTGAGAGAAACCTATGTCAATGAGATAAATATATATGAGTGAAAGAAACCTATGTCAGTGAGAGAAACCTATGTCAGTGAAAGAAACCTATTCAGTGAGAGAAACCTACGTCAGTAAAAGGAACCTTTGTCAGTGAAAGAAACCTATGTCAGCGAGAGAAACCTATATCGGTGAGAGAATCCTATATGAGTGAAAAAACCTATATCAATGAAAGAAACCTATATCAATGAAAGAAACCTATGTCAATAAAAGACAGCTATATCAGTGTAAGAAACCTATGTCAGTGAAAGAAACCTATGTCAGTGAGAGAAACCTTTGTTAGTGAGAGAAACCTATGTCAATGAGAGAAACATATATGAGTGAAACAAACCTATGTCAGTGAGAGAAACCTATGTCAGTGAAAGAAACCTATGTCAGTGAGAGAAACATTTGTTAGTGAGAGAAACCTATGTCAGTGAAAGAAACCTTTGTTAGTGAGAGAAACCTATGTCAGTGAGAGAAACCTATGTAATTTAAAGAAACCTATGTCAGTGAAAGAAACCTATATGAGTCAAATATACCTCTGTAAGTGAAAGAAACCTATGACAGTGAAAGAAACCTATGTCAGTGAGAGAAACCTATTTAAGCGAGAGAAACATATATGAGTGAAAGAAACCTATGTCAGTGAAAGAAACCTATATCAGTGAGAGAAACCTATGTCAGTGAAAGAAACCTATGTCAGTGAAAGAAACCTATGTCAGTGAGAGAAACCTATGTCAGTGAGAGAACCCTATAACAGTGAAAGAAACCTATGTCAGTGAAAGAAACCTATGTCAGTGAAAGAAACCTATGCCAGTGAAAGAAACCTATGTCAGTGAAGTAAACCTATGTCAGTGAATTAAACCTATGTCAGTGAAAGAAACCTATATGTGTCAAATATACCTCTGAAAGTGAAAGAAACCTATGACAGTGAAAGAAACCTATGTCAGTGAGAGAAACAAATTTCAGCGAGAGAAACATGTATGAGTGAAAGAAACCTGTGTCAGTGAAAGAAACCTATGTCAGTGAGAGAAACCTTTGTTAGTGAGAGAAACCTATGTCAGTGAAAGAAACCTTTGTTAGTGAGAGAAACCTATGTCAGTGAGAGATACATATATGAGTGAAAGAAACCTATGTCAGTGATAGAAACCTATGTCAGTGAAAGAAACCTATGTCAGTGAGAGAAACCTTTGTTAGTGAGAGAAACCTATGTCAGTGAAAGGAACCTTTGTTAGTGAGAGAAACCTATGTCAGTGAGAGAAACCTATGTCAGTGAGAGAAACCTATGTCAGTGAGAGAAACCTATGTCAGTGAAAGAAACCTTTGTTAGTGAGAGAAACCTATTTCAGTGAGAGAAACCTATGTCAGTGAGAGAAACCTATGTCAGTGAGAGAAACCTATGTCAGTGAGAGAAATCTATCTCAGTGAGAGACACCTATGTCAATGAGAGAAATATATATGAGTGAAAGAAACCTATGTCAGTGAGAGAAACCTATGTCAGTGAAAGAAACCTATTCAGTGAGAGAAACCTATGTCAGTAAAAGGAACCTTTGTCAGTGAAAGAAACCTATGTCAGCGAGAGAAACCTATATCGATGAGAGAATCCTATATGAGTGAAAAAACCTATATCAATGAAAGAAACCTATATCAATGAAAGAAACCTATGTCAATAAAAGACAGCTATATCAGTGAAAGAAACCTATGGTAGTGAAAGAAACCAATGTCAGTGAAAGAAACCTATGTCAATAAAAGAAACCTATGTAATTTAAAGAAACCTTTGTCAGTGAGAGAAACCTATGTAATTTAAAGAAACCTATGTCAGTGAAAGAAACCTATATGAGTCAAATATACCTCTGTAAGTGAAAGAAACCTATGACAGTGAAAGAATCCTATGTCAGTGAGAGAAACCTATTTCAGCGAGAGAAACATATATGAGTGAAAGAAACCTATGTCAGTGAAAGAAACCTATGTCAGTGAAAGAAACCTATGTCAGTGAGAGAAACCTATGTCAGTGAGAGAACCCTATAACAGTGAAAGAAACCTATGTCAGTGAAAGAAACCTATGTCAGTGAAAGAAACCTATGTCAGTGAGAGAAATCTATCTCAGTGAGAGAAACCTTTGTAAGTGAAAGAAACCTATGTCAGTGAGAGAAATCTATCTCAGTGAGAGAAACTTATGTCAATGAGAGAAACCTATGTCAGTGAGAGAAACCTTTGTAAGTGAGAGAAACCTATGTCAGTGAAAGAAATATATGTCATTGAAAGAAATCTTTGTAAGTGAAAGAAACATATGTCAGTGAAAGAAACATATGTCAGTGAAAGAAACATATGTCAGTGAAAGAAACATATGTCAGTGAAAGAAACCTTTGTAAGTGAGAGAAACCTATGTCAGTGAAAGAAACATATGTCAGTGAGAGAAAACTTTGTAAGTGAAAGAAACATATGTCAGTGAAAGAAACCTTTGTAAGTGAAAGAAACATATGTCAGTGAAAGAAACATATGTCAGTGAAAGAAACCTTTGTAAGTGAAAGAAACATATGTCAGTGAAAGAAACCTTTGTAAGTGAAAGAAACATATGTCAGTGAAAGAAACCTTTGTAAGTGAAAGAAACATATGTCAGTGAAAGAAACATATGTCAGTGAAAGAAACCTTTGTAAGTGAGAGAAACCTATGTCAGTGAAAGAAACATATGTCAGTGAGAGAAAACTTTGTAAGTGAAAGAAACATATGTCAGTGAAAGAAACCTTTGTAAGTGAAAGAAACATATGTCAGTGAAAGAAACATATGTCAGTGAAAGAAAACTGTGTAAGTGAGAGAAACCTATGTCAGTGAAAGAAACATATGTCAGTGAAAGAAACCTTTGTTAGTGAGAGAAAACTATGTCAGTGAGAGAAACCTATGTCAGTGAGACAAACCTATGTCAGTGAGAGAAATCTATCTTAGTGAGAGAAACCTATGTCAGTGAGAGAAATCTATGTCAGTGAGAGAAACCTATGTCAGTGAGAGAAACCTATCTCAGTGAGAGAAATCTATCTCAGTGAGAGAAACCTATGTCAGTGAGAGAAACCTATGTCAGTGAGAGAAACCTATCTCAGTGAAAAAAATCTATGTCAGTGAAATAAACCTATGTCAGTGAGAGAAATCTATGTCAGTGAGAGAAATCTATCTCAGTGAGAGAAACCTATGTCAGTGAAAGAAACCTATGTCAATGAGAGAAATCTATCTCAGTGAGAGAAACCTATGTCAATGCGAGAAACCTATGTCAGTGAGAGAAACCAATGTCAGTGAGAGAAACTTATGTCAGTGAGAGAAACCTTTGTAAGTGAAAGAAACATATGTCAGTGAAAGAAACCTTTGTAAGTGAAAGAAACATATGTCAGTGAAAGAAACATATGTCAGTGAAAGAAACATATGTCAGTGAAAGAAACATATGTCAGTGAAAGAAACCTTTGTAAGTGAGAGAAACCTATGTCAGTGAAAGAAACATATGTCAGTGAGAGAAACCTTTGTAAGTGAAAGAAACATATGTCAATAAAAGAAACCTTTGTTAGTGAGAGAAACCTATGTCAGTGAGAGAAACCTATGTCAGTGAGAGAAACCTATGTCAGTGTGAGAAACCTATGTCAATGAGAGAAACATATATGAGTGAAAGAAACCTATGTCAGTGAGAGAAACCTATGTCAATGAGAGAAACATATATGAGTGAAAGAAACCTATGTCAGTGAGAGAAACATATATGAGTGAAAGAAACCTATGTCAATGAGAGAAACCTATGTCAATGAGAGAAACATATATGAGTGAAAGAAACCTATGTCAGTGAGAGAAACATATATGAGTGAAAGAAACCTATGTCAATGAGAGAAACATATATGAGTGAAAGAAACCTATGTCAATGAGAGAAACACATATGAATGAAAGAAACCTATGTCAATGAGTGAAACCTATGTCAATGAGAGAAACATATATGAGTGAAAGAAACCTATGTCAGTGAGAGAAACCTATGTCAGTGAAAGAAACCTATGTCAGTGAGAGAAACCTTTGTTAGTGAGAGAAACCTATGTCAGTGAAAGAAACCCATGTCAGTGAGAGAAACCTTTGTTAGTGAGAGAAACCTATGTCAGTGAAAGAAACCTTTGTTAGTGAGAGAAACCTATGTCAGTGAGAGAAACCTATGTCAGTGAAAGAAACCTATGACAGTGAAAGAAACCTATGTCAGTGAGAGAAACCTATTTCAGCGAGAGAAACATATATGAGTGAAAGAAACCTATGTCAGTGAAAGAAACCTATGTCAGTGAGAGAAACCTATGTCAGTGAAAGAAACCTATGTCAGTGAAAAAAACCTATGTCAGTGAGAAAAACCTATGTCAGTGAGAGAACCCTATAACAGTGAAAGAAACCTATGTCAGTGAAAGAAACCTATGTCAGTGAAAGAAACCTATGCCAGTGAAAGAAACCTATGTCAGTGAAGTAAACCTATGTCAGTGAATTAAACCTATGTCAGTGAAAGAAACCTATATGTGTCAAATATACCTCTGAAAGTGAAAGAAACCTATGACAGTGAAAGAATCCTATGTCAGTGAGAGAAACCTTTGTTAGTGAGAGAAACCTATGTCAGTGAAAGAAACCTTTGTTAGTGAGAGAAACCTATGTCAGTAAGAGAAACATATATGAGTGAAAGACACGTATGTTAGTGAGAGAAACCTATGTCAGTGAAAGAAACCTATGTCAGTGAGAGAAACCTTTGTTAGTGAGAGAAACCTATGTCAGTGAAAGGAACCTTTGTTAGTGAGAGAAACCTATGTCAGTGAGAGAAACCTAAGTCAGTGAGTGAAACCTATGTCAGTGAGAGAAATCTATGTCAGTGAAAGAAACCTTTGTTAGTGAGAGAAACCTATTTCAGTGAGAGAAACCTATGTCAGTGAGAGAAACCTATGTCAGTGAGAGAAACCTATGTCAGTGAGAGAAATCTATCTCAGTGAGAGAAACCTATGTCAATGAGATAAATATATATGAGTGAAAGAAACCTATGTCAGTGAGAGAAACCTATGTCAGTGAAAGAAACCTATTCAGTGAGAGAAACCTACGTCAGTAAAAGGAACCTTTGTCAGTGAAAGAAACCTATGTCAGCGAGAGAAACCTATATCGGTGATAGAATCCTATATGAGTGAAAAAACCTATATCAATGAAAGAAACCTATATCAATGAAAGAAACCTATGTCAATAAAAGACAGCTATATCAGTGTAAGAAACCTATGTCAGTGAAAGAAACCTATGTCAGTGAGAGAAACCTTTGTTAGTGAGAGAAACCTATGTCAGTGAAAGGAACCTTTGTTAGTGAGAGAAACCTATGTCAGTGAGAGAAACCTATGTCAGTGAGAGAAACCTATGTCAGTGAGAGAAACCTATGTCAGTGAAAGAAACCTTTGTTAGTGAGAGAAACCTATTTCAGTGAGAGAAACCTATGTCAGTGAGAGAAACCTATGTCAGTGAGAGAAACCTATGTCAGTGAGAGAAATCTATCTCAGTGAGAGACACCTATGTCAATGAGAGAAATATATATGAGTGAAAGAAACCTATGTCAGTGAGAGAAACCTATGTCAGTGAAAGAAACCTATTCAGTGAGAGAAACCTATGTCAGTAAAAGGAACCTTTGTCAGTGAAAGAAACCTATGTCAGCGAGAGAAATCTATATCGATGAGAGAATCCTATATGAGTGAAAAAACCTATATCAATGAAAGAAACCTATATCAATGAAAGAAACCTATGTCAATAAAAGACAGCTATATCAGTGAAAGAAACCTATGGTAGTGAAAGAAACCAATGTCAGTGAAAGAAACCTATGTCAATAAAAGAAACCTATGTAATTTAAAGAAACCTTTGTCAGTGAGAGAAACCTATGTAATTTAAAGAAACCTATGTCAGTGAAAGAAACCTATATGAGTCAAATATACCTCTGTAAGTGAAAGAAACCTATGACAGTGAAAGAAACCTATGTCAGTGAGAGAAACCTATTTCAGCGAGAGAAACATATATGAGTGAAAGAAACCTATGTCAGTGAAAGAAACCTATGTCAGTGAAAGAAACCTATGTCAGTGAGAGAAACCTATGTCAGTGAGAGAACCCTATAACAGTGAAAGAAACCTATGTCAGTGAAAGAAACCTATGTCAGTGAAAGAAACCTATGTCAGTGAGAGAAATCTATCTCAGTGAGAGAAACCTTTGTAAGTGAAAGAAACCTATGTCAGTGAGAGAAATCTATCTCAGTGAGAGAAACTTATGTCAATGAGAGAAACCTATGTCAGTGAGAGAAACCTTTGTAAGTGAGAGAAACCTATGTCAGTGAAAGAAATATATGTCATTGAAAGAAATCTTTGTAAGTGAAAGAAACATATGTCAGTGAAAGAAACATATGTCAGTGAAAGAAACATATGTCAGTGAAAGAAACATATGTCAGTGAAAGAAACCTTTGTAAGTGAGAGAAACCTATGTCAGTGAAAGAAACATATGTCAGTGAGAGAAAACTTTGTAAGTGAAAGAAACATATGTCAGTGAAAGAAACCTTTGTAAGTGAAAGAAACATATGTCAGTGAAAGAAACATATGTCAGTGAAAGAAACCTTTGTAAGTGAAAGAAACATATGTCAGTGAAAGAAACCTTTGTAAGTGAAAGAAACATATGTCAGTGAAAGAAACCTTTGTAAGTGAAAGAAACATATGTCAGTGAAAGAAACATATGTCAGTGAAAGAAACCTTTGTAAGTGAGAGAAACCTATGTCAGTGAAAGAAACATATGTCAGTGAGAGAAAACTTTGTAAGTGAAAGAAACATATGTCAGTGAAAGAAACCTTTGTAAGTGAAAGAAACATATGTCAGTGAAAGAAACATATGTCAGTGAAAGAAAACTGTGTAAGTGAGAGAAACCTATGTCAGTGAAAGAAACATATGTCAGTGAAAGAAACCTTTGTTAGTGAGAGAAAACTATGTCAGTGAGAGAAACCTATGTCAGTGAGACAAACCTATGTCAGTGAGAGAAATCTATCTTAGTGAGAGAAACCTATGTCAGTGAGAGAAATCTATGTCAGTGAGAGAAACCTATGTCAGTGAGAGAAACCTATCTCAGTGAGAGAAATCTATCTCAGTGAGAGAAACCTATGTCAGTGAGAGAAACCTATGTCAGTGAGAGAAACCTATCTCAGTGAAAAAAATCTATGTCAGTGAAATAAACCTATGTCAGTGAGAGAAATCTATGTCAGTGAGAGAAATCTATCTCAGTGAGAGAAACCTATGTCAGTGAAAGAAACCTATGTCAATGAGAGAAATCTATCTCAGTGAGAGAAACCTATGTCAATGCGAGAAACCTATGTCAGTGAGAGAAACCTATGTCAGTGAGAGAAACTTATGTCAGTGAGAGAAACCTTTGTAAGTGAAAGAAACATATGTCAGTGAAAGAAACCTTTGTAAGTGAAAGAAACATATGTCAGTGAAAGAAACATATGTCAGTGAAAGAAACATATGTCAGTGAAAGAAACATATGTCAGTGAAAGAAACCTTTGTAAGTGAGAGAAACCTATGTCAGTGAAAGAAACATATGTCAGTGAGAGAAACCTTTGTAAGTGAAAGAAACATATGTCAATAAAAGAAACCTTTGTTAGTGAGAGAAACCTATGTCAGTGAGAGAAACCTATGTCAGTGAGAGAAACCTATGTCAGTGTGAGAAACCTATGTCAATGAGAGAAACATATATGAGTGAAAGAAACCTATGTCAGTGAGAGAAACCTATGTCAATGAGAGAAACATATATGAGTGAAAGAAACCTATGTCAGTGAGAGAAACATATATGAGTGAAAGAAACCTATGTCAATGAGAGAAACCTATGTCAATGAGAGAAACATATATGAGTGAAAGAAACCTATGTCAGTGAGAGAAACATATATGAGTGAAAGAAACCTATGTCAATGAGAGAAACATATATGAGTGAAAGAAACCTATGTCAATGAGAGAAACACATATGAATGAAAGAAACCTATGTCAATGAGTGAAACCTATGTCAATGAGAGAAACATATATGAGTGAAAGAAACCTATGTCAGTGAGAGAAACCTATGTCAGTGAAAGAAACCTATGTCAGTGAGAGAAACCTTTGTTAGTGAGAGAAACCTATGTCAGTGAAAGAAACCCATGTCAGTGAGAGAAACCTTTGTTAGTGAGAGAAACCTATGTCAGTGAAAGAAACCTTTGTTAGTGAGAGAAACCTATGTCAGTGAGAGAAACCTATGTCAGTGAAAGAAACCTATGACAGTGAAAGAAACCTATGTCAGTGAGAGAAACCTATTTCAGCGAGAGAAACATATATGAGTGAAAGAAACCTATGTCAGTGAAAGAAACCTATGTCAGTGAGAGAAACCTATGTCAGTGAAAGAAACCTATGTCAGTGAAAAAAACCTATGTCAGTGAGAGAAACCTATGTCAGTGAGAGAACCCTATAACAGTGAAAGAAACCTATGTCAGTGAAAGAAACCTATGTCAGTGAAAGAAACCTATGCCAGTGAAAGAAACCTATGTCAGTGAAGTAAACCTATGTCAGTGAATTAAACCTATGTCAGTGAAAGAAACCTATATGTGTCAAATATACCTCTGAAAGTGAAAGAAACCTATGACAGTGAAAGAATCCTATGTCAGTGAGAGAAACCTTTGTTAGTGAGAGAAACCTATGTCAGTGAAAGAAACCTTTGTTAGTGAGAGAAACCTATGTCAGTAAGAGAAACATATATGAGTGAAAGACACGTATGTTAGTGAGAGAAACCTATGTCAGTGAAAGAAACCTATGTCAGTGAGAGAAACCTTTGTTAGTGAGAGAAACCTATGTCAGTGAAAGGAACCTTTGTTAGTGAGAGAAACCTATGTCAGTGAGAGAAACCTAAGTCAGTGAGTGAAACCTATGTCAGTGAGAGAAATCTATGTCAGTGAAAGAAACCTTTGTTAGTGAGAGAAACCTATTTCAGTGAGAGAAACCTATGTCAGTGAGAGAAACCTATGTCAGTGAGAGAAACCTATGTCAGTGAGAGAAATCTATCTCAGTGAGAGAAACCTATGTCAATGAGATAAATATATATGAGTGAAAGAAACCTATGTCAGTGAGAGAAACCTATGTCAGTGAAAGAAACCTATTCAGTGAGAGAAACCTACGTCAGTAAAAGGAACCTTTGTCAGTGAAAGAAACCTATGTCAGCGAGAGAAACCTATATCGGTGAGAGAATCCTATATGAGTGAAAAAACCTATATCAATGAAAGAAACCTATATCAATGAAAGAAACCTATGTCAATAAAAGACAGCTATATCAGTGTAAGAAACCTATGTCAGTGAAAGAAACCTATGTCAGTGAGAGAAACCTTTGTTAGTGAGAGAAACCTATGTCAGTGAAAGAAACCTTTGTTAGTGAGAGAAACCTATGTCAGTGAGAGAAACCTATGTAATTTAAAGAAACCTATGTCAGTGAAAGAAACCTATATGAGTCAAATATACCTCTGTAAGTGAAAGAAACCCATGACAGTGAAAGAAACCTATGTCAGTGAGAGAAACCTATTTAAGCGAGAGAAACATATATGAGTGAAAGAAACCTATGTCAGTGAAAGAAACCTATATCAGTGAGAGAAACCTATGTCAGTGAAAGAAACCTATGTCAGTGAAAGAAACCTATGTCAGTGAGAGAAACCTATGTCAGTGAGAGAACCCTATAACAGTGAAAGAAACCTATGTCAGTGAAAGAAACCTATGTCAGTGAAAGAAACCTATGCCAGTGAAAGAAACCTATGTCAGTGAAGTAAACCTATGTCAGTGAATTAAACCTATGTCAGTGAAAGAAACCTATATGTGTCAAATATACCTCTGAAAGTGAAAGAAACCTATGACAGTGAAAGAAACCTATGTCAGTGAGAGAAACAAATTTCAGCGAGAGAAACATGTATGAGTGAAAGAAACCTGTGTCAGTGAAAGAAACCTATGTCAGTGAGAGAAACCTTTGTTAGTGAGAGAAACCTATGTCAGTGAAAGAAACCTTTGTTAGTGAGAGAAACCTATGTCAGTGAGAGATACATATATGAGTGAAAGAAACCTATGTCAGTGATAGAAACCTATGTCAGTGAAAGAAACCTATGTCAGTGAGAGAAACCTTTGTTAGTGAGAGAAACCTATGTCAGTGAAAGGAACCTTTGTTAGTGAGAGAAACCTATGTCAGTGAGAGAAACCTATGTCAGTGAGAGAAACCTATGTCAGTGAGAGAAACCTATGTCAGTGAGAGAAATCTATCTCAGTGAGAGACACCTATGTCAATGAGAGAAATATATATGAGTGAAAGAAACCTATGTCAGTGAGAGAAACCTATGTCAGTGAAAGAAACCTATTCAGTGAGAGAAACCTATGTCAGTAAAAGGAACCTTTGTCAGTGAAAGAAACCTATGTCAGCGAGAGAAACCTATATCGATGAGAGAATCCTATATGAGTGAAAAAACCTATATCAATGAAAGAAACCTATATCAATGAAAGAAACCTATGTCAATAAAAGACAGCTATATCAGTGAAAGAAACCTATGGTAGTGAAAGAAACCAATGTCAGTGAAAGAAACCTATGTCAATAAAAGAAACCTATGTAATTTAAAGAAACCTTTGTCAGTGAGAGAAACCTATGTAATTTAAAGAAACCTATGTCAGTGAAAGAAACCTATATGAGTCAAATATACCTCTGTAAGTGAAAGAAACCTATGACAGTGAAAGAAACCTATGTCAGTGAGAGAAACCTATTTCAGCGAGAGAAACATATATGAGTGAAAGAAACCTATGTCAGTGAAAGAAACCTATGTCAGTGAAAGAAACCTATGTCAGTGAGAGAAACCTATGTCAGTGAGAGAACCCTATAACAGTGAAAGAAACCTATGTCAGTGAAAGAAACCTATGTCAGTGAAAGAAACCTATGCCAGTGAAAGAAACCTATGTCAGTGAAATAAACCTATGTCAGTGAATTAAACCTATGTCAGTGAAAGAAACCTATATGTGTCAAATATACCTCTGAAAGTGAAAGAAACCTATGACAGTGAAAGAAACCTATGTCAGTGAGAGAAAAAAATTTCAGCGAGAGAAACATATATGAGTGAAAGAAACCTGTGTCAGTGAAAGAAACCTATGTCAGTGAGAGAAACCTATGTCAGTGAAAGAAACCTATGTCAGTGAAAGAAACCTATGTCAGTGAAAGAAATCTATGTCAGTGAAAGAAACCTATGCCAGTGAAAGAAACCTATGTCAGTGAAATAAACCTATGTCGGCACTAATAAAAAATTAATAAGAAATAAAAATAAAATAAAAATGAAATACGTAGGTCGGCATGGCCGAATGGATCAGGACGCCCGTTCTTAAATATCCAGTGTGCTGATGCTGAGGTAGTGGGTTCAACCACGACATCGGTTAGTTGGACTAAAATGTTGACCTCTCGTTCTTGACTTTGTGACGTTAATTATAAGTACCTCAGAAGTCAGAGTGGGTTCGCCTGATAGCGAGGGACGCTGGTAATAGGGAAAGAGGCAAAAGAGGCAAAAAATCAGTCCAGTGTACTAGAAGTATTAGCTCATGTATCGACTACGCTTGATTTCAAAGCGAGAAAACATAAATAAAATAATAATAAATAACATGAAATACTGGGAATTCAAAACAATGAATTACCGTAGTGAATGTAAATCAAGACGCCATAAATACAATATTGCACGATTTCTTGCCTCGCTGCTTCTCGTCAGGTGCATACTGCAGGGGTATATATCATGTTATGTGAGGGAGAGATGTGGTTCCTGAGATAAATGTTGCGTATTCCTTGGACTTGCAGAGTAACTAACAAAGACTACCTGAAAGAGGCTAATGAAACTAAATCATTTATATTCATCAATAAGAATGAGACAAACAGATGTTTTTAGTCATGTGATGAGAAGAGAGGCATTGGAGAATATCATGAAGCCTGAAAGGATCAGGGGAAAGAGAGGCAGAGTCAGACCAAGAGAAATTATGCTGAATGACTGAGACCGTGGCATGGAGGAATATCATCAGCAGACTTGACCCAGAACACCAAAGACCGACATCTGTGGAGAGACACGAACGCCTACGCCAGCTGGGAAGGCACTTGATGATATGATGATGTGAACAAATAAATGAAACAGCGACAATGTACATCATATTTAAGTCAAGGTATCATGTATTTATCTCGGCACAGTCATAACATCTGATAGGAGATGGCTTGAAGAGATTAGAACAAGAATCGCCATGACGAAGGTAGCATTTTGCAAGATGAAAAACATACTGACTAATAAAAAGATGTCAAGTGCTACGAGAAAAAGAGTGTTGAAGTGCTACATAAGAGTCTGTACTTTTGTATGGATGTGAAGTGTGGACAATGAGCAGTCAAGCTTAAAAACAGTTGATGGCTGTGGAAATGTGGTTTATGAGGCAAATGCAAAGAATACCATGGACAGACAGAAAAACCAATGACCAATTCCTACAAGAAACAAATGAAAATCATGAACTGATTAGAAAAATTAGACGTAGACAGAAACAATTTTTTGGGCATGTTATGAGAAGAAATAAACTAGAGAACTTGGTGACAGCTGGCAAGTTCGAGAGGAAGAGAACAAGGGGAAGACAGAGAAGTCATTAGTCATTAGCCGCGGTTCCAACTTCACGGCAACGGGTCGTGCCCATTATGCTCCGTTTCTGTGCCAGTGAATATCACACAAAATGCTCCTCACTGCCCCATGTTAAAAGTGGAACAAACAAGAGTCTCGACAAATCAAAAGCCCGCACGGGTACACTGTGCATAATGCCATCGTCAGAATACCAACACAAAAGTCCTCCACGAAAAATACAGTTCATCGTCAATGGAAGCTGCAGTCACTAGAAAACCAGCAGCCACACACTACTGCATAAGGCAAACCAGTCAGTTCTGCGATAAAGCTGGCCGCCATTATTCCGAACATGCAATTCACGCTACAAACAACAACGGACAGATGTTAAAGCATTTCACACGAAATTCACAGCTCACAATGTCGCGACAGGCACTTAACACAGTAGCAGGGCGACGGAACCATAGACAGAGAAGTAAATACCTGGATGGCTTGACAACGTGGCATGGTCAAGATAGGAACACTGAGCTGATCCACGACTCTGGTGATAAAGTGAAATGGCTAATCATGATCGCCCACGCCTTATCGGCATGGCACATGATGGATGGATCCTTGTATTTATTCACATAACATGACATATACCACTGCACTATGTACCTGACGAGAAGCAGCGAAATATGCCAGACAATAAATTGTGCAATATTTTATTGTTGGCGTATGCGTTTAAATACTGGGAATTTTGGCTCACGAATGGGCGGGACAAGGCCAATTTGTGGCGCATACAGGGGACAAATTGATGCAGTCATGTAAAGTAAACAATCGGCAGAACGGGGTTTATTTCTTCGTGACAAAGAAAGTTTCCTTTAAAAATATTGGATAGAATTAGATTCGATCACTGTCAAAATTAAAACAAAGATAAGAAATATGAAATTATACAAGTCAAGGCACCAACAACTGCGTCAGAAGAAGATGATATTCAGGAATTTTACAGTAATGTAAAGTGTTATTTGCATATCCTTTACAGGGCATCGCAGTCAACCCCAGCATTTTGTGGCTGTGTGTAATCTCTTGGCAAGTTTAAGTTCAGTTGTTTTTGAATGACCATCACTCATACCATGTTATAAATACTCAACGCCAGGCGTCCTGATGCCAAATTGCCCGCAACTGTGTTTCGAACGCGGTATGCGGGATTACGAACTGCGTGGCAGCAAATGTTATCAGACTGAACAGGTGAAATCATAGCGATTTCAACGCCAAACTTGGAGTTGAAAGAATGGAAGACGGGGAAGAGATACGAGGCCCCTGTATGTGGGACACAGAAATGAGAGAGGAGAGTAAGTAATTGTATTGAGTCCAATTGAGTCAAAAACCGACATCACAGAACATAATGGAACTTCCGAGCCAAGAACCGACATCACAACAAGTATGGGAATGTCCCGAGTCAAGAACAGATTTCACAATAGATATAGGAATGTCACTAGTGTCAAGAATCGACATCACAGCACGTAATGAAATGTCCCGAACCAAGAACTGACATCACAACACGCATGTCAATGTCTCGAGTCAAGAACAGACATCACAACAAGTTTGGGAATGTCCCGATTCAAGAACCGACACCACAACAATTATGGGAATGTCCCGAGTTAAGAACCGACATCACAGCAAGTATGGGAATATCCCGAGTCAAAACCGACATCACAGCAGATATAGGAATATCCCGAGTCAAAACCGACATCACAGCAGATATGGGAATATCCCGAGTCAAAACCGACATCACAGCAGATATGTTAATATCCCGAGTCAAAACCGACATCACAACAGATATGGGAATATCCCGAGCACTGTGATGTCTGTTCTTGACTCGGGATTTTCCCATTCTATCTCCGTCCTCATCTGCAAGGGACAGAAAAGGGTCCCAATACTAATGGTACCAGTAGCAGTTTGATTATATGTCCGCCTGGCCTGTCCTCGGAGTTCTGAGCTGTGATGATCTATCCGTTGTTCTGCACTATACACACAATGCCAATGGGCCTCTACCTCATCTGCCGGATAATGTATTAATGTATTGTGACTAGAAAACGGTCTCTTAATGGCAAACACCTTGTTTAGAAGCATTCAAGATGAGTCTAAAGTTGGACCTTTCCCGATGGGAACTATAGCTACCAGATTGATTACATCTTAACGCATCGAAGATAAGGGGGGGGGGCGGCATGTACATCACCAACAAAAATGGAGGATATATATAACATCAACAAAGATGGAGGACATGTACAACATGAACAAAAATGGAGGACACATGTAACACATCGAAGATAGAAGACACAAGTAACATAACAACGATGGAGTACATGTATAACATAACGAAGATGGAGGACACGAATAACATAAAGAAGATGAACTACATGTATAACATAACGAAAATGGAGGACATGTATAACATAACGCAGACGGAGGACATGCATAACATAAGAAATGGAGGACAAATATGTAGGACTTGTATAACATAACAAAGATGGAGGACATGTATGACACAAACAAGATAGAGGGCATGTACAACATAACAAAGACATTGTTAGAAGAAAGCTGCGACACAAATCACGTACTATTTGTAGCAGATGTCAAGATAACATTGGAGAGAGTGATACAAGAAACACGAACAATACGGTTGGATGTAAGAGATATACTACGTGAATATAACATTAAAGTACAAAATAAATTTGAAGTGTTGATGGCAGGACAAGAAGACACGACACCGGGGAGTCAGACATACAAGCGATAGACATTCTCATTACACCAGGACACGAAATGATTTCCAAGTACACTTGTTCCTGCACTGAGGAGCTGTCGTCACTTGGAGGTGACAGGTTCGAATTCCAGTCCATATCTGTTCTCTAACTTCTACTTCTTGCTTCTACTTCTATGAGCGACAAACAATACCTGTGTGGTTACCTATCAACTGTCACTGTCTCATGGGGCTCTTAAAAGCTTATTTCTGAAGCAAAATAAAGTACAAGAAGAACAATATCATATAAAAACATGGTATCCAATAGAGTTAATAAAGAAAAAAAAAAAAAAAAAAAAAAAAAAAAAAAAAAAAAAAAAAAAAAAACAATATATATATATATATATATATATATATATATATATATATATATATATATATATATATATATATATAATATATATATATATATATATCGTGATGAAAATGAATAGTCTTAGATCAGTGGTTCTCAACCGGTGGGGAATTCCCCCCCCCCCGGGGGAAATTTTAGGGCTTGCAGGGGGGGGGGGGGATGAAGACCATTAATACAAGAACCGATCGCATTAATACAAGAACCGATTACTTAATATTGTTTTTCCCTTCATACTTTACAGTTATGTACGTCTCATCCTTCTAAAACTCATTTTGTAAAGTAAGTAGACCCACAAATCACGTTTTATGTAGATGTCTAGACTTGTTTTAGTATATGCTATTACATTTACCTTGAAAATTTTACGTATACTGTGTAGTGGTGGGGGGATTTTTAGGTAGGAAATATGAAAGGGGGGAATGACGTTCTGAAAATATGTTGAAGGGGGGCACGGGCCAAATTTTTGATAGGAAGGGGGGGGGGGGGAGGGAAATGACGTTCTCAAAATATGGTGAATGGGGGAACGGGTCAAAAAATGTTGAGAACCACTGTCTTAGATGAACTGAACAAGTTGACTACCACGCGTTTGAAATGTTGGAGGTTTGATTCTGGACCTAGTCATTCGGTTCAAGAGTGCAATTTTTCGGATACCCTTGGCGGTTTTCGGTGAAACTACGGAGTTCATGCTCTGCACGATGCTTTCTCTCTAGCTACTCTGCTGAAAGAGACCGAGCTCTATGGGATAACATCCGGTGACATGAAATTCGTGCCTCTTACCAGTAGACCTGTTTTAAAACCTGTAGGCTCACAGGCCGATAGAAGGTGTCGTGTCTAGGAAACTGAAATACTGTGACCCTTTTAACTGATTTAGTATCATGGGGTGATTGGTAGTCTTAAGCACCTTTCCATATCTGCCATGGGCTTATAAAAAGCCGAAATCTTGTCATTGCGAAATGTTGCCGCAATTAAAATATCAATACTGTCGTTTTCCCTAAGCAACCTGCTTTAATTTGATATATAAATCAATATGTCTGCTACCATATCAACAACTGTTAGGTCACAACTCTGACACACCCCTACGTTCCATCTTTAGACATAGATTTTTGTATTGTCCACACCAAATATTTGTTTCGTACTGAATATGTTAAATGGCACAGCGATGTGTCAACAACAGCAAGAAGAATAGTGATAACATGCTATATAGAACCTAATACAATGGAGAGAAATAAAAAACGGCAGTAGAAAATTCATAAGAAAAGTGATTAGAACACCTGTAATACAATAGAGCGTCACCATTTGCCAACATGAGATGGAAAAAGAACATTTGCGTCGCCCAACACCATTTTAGTTAAACTTCTACACCGGTCAGTTGGACTAAAACGTTGACTTCTCGTCCTTGACGTTGCCATGCGACACACACGAACAACAAAGATGGAAAAGTTATAAACAACAATAAGTGCAGACAGTGAACGCACACGGGTAAACGTGGAAACAAGACGTCAGAGGGAATCAGACGGAGGACAACAGACATGAAGGAAGGACGGCGCGGAGATATCATCATGGCACGATCTTGAGAAGCGAACTGAGAAAACGATTTAACATCTGGAGAACCTAATGCAAGGAGGGAATGAAAGAGGAATCGACGATATATTGAGAACTGAAAGCGATTAGGCACGAAACACAGATCAAAAGCAGAAGTATGAAATAGGATGCGATGGGCCGGTATCCAAGTCGAATGATCACAGAAAGGTCACACAACAAATAATATCCAAAGTTCGGTGGCGTGAGTAAATTAGTTAAGAATATTTATGTGAAGGCAGAACTCTGTAGGTATATGGGATCGGGCAAACGACATGTTTGACCATAATTGTAGTCGTATTAAATAGGGACAGCATGAGCAGAGGCGATGGAATGCGTGAATGGTTGAATCATATTGATTACCAGCATGTCGTCTGATTCGTGGGATACTGCCTGAAATAAATATGGACTAGAAATTAAGGCATTCTGTCAGCGTTGTATATGACCATTGTTACAGTTCTGGTATTCAATTCACATGGTTTAATTCGGAAAAGTAAACCTAGATGTAATGAGCCAAAATTTGCTAATGAAGGACAATTAAATACGGAGCAAAAGTAGAACACTTCTTGGCAAACGTGGGGACGTAAGTTACAAGTACCTCTGAAATCGGAGTGGTTTCACCTGATGGCGAGGGACACTGGTAATAGGGAAAGCTAATCCACACCCAAAAATCAGTCCCGTGCACTAAAAGTAGACGCACGTATATGGACAAAGCTTGTGTTCAAAGCGAGCAAGCGAAAAGACAATGAACAAACGAATTCATACCACAATTAGAAATTAAAGAAAGGAACGGCACAACTTTCATAGAAAGTAAAGATACACCAGAAAGAAGGAAGATGTCTCATCTCATCTCATCATGTTCCTCTTGTACCTTGCGGTGTCGAGGTGAAGTATAAACTTCGTGAGAGTGCCCGGTTATGGGCTTCGCATATCGACATTCCCATGGATTCTGCTATTCCCTCCGTCCAACGTTTACGTGGTCGGCCTCTTCCTCTGTTTCCATTTGGTCTGTACATCATTGCTTGTTGTGGCATGCTGATGACTGGTAACCTACTTGCATGGCCAAACCATTTGACTTGCTGCTTTCTAATAAAATCTAGTGCTGCTTTAACCCCAAATTTAGTCCTGATTTCTTCATTTCTGATCTTATCTCTTCTTGATACGTTGAGTATTCTTCTCAGGAACCTCATTTCTGTTGTTGTGATTTTTCTTTTCTCTTTTTCTGTCATTGTCCAGGTTTGGCATTGGTAGCACAGAGTTGGTAGGAAGATTGTGTTGTAAAGTGCTTTCTTAGTAGTTATTGATAAATGTTTGTTCTTTAGTATTGGTGCCATGAGTCCAATGAAGGAAGATGTACCATGGAGAAATGTAAGAAGATTCGATAAAGTAACAAGATAACATTTCTGAAGGCCAAGAGAAAGTAACTAGCCTTAATTCAACATATAAACAAAGGGAAGTAATCAGGCTGTGGCGACATACCAAGAGAACTATGAGGTGAGGTGACATCACAGCACTCGAGACATTTCCATGAGTGCTCAGTCCTTATCTTTAACAGTCAGCAAAGAGTCCTAACACTAATGGTACCAGTATTAGTCTGATTATGTGTTAGTCTGAACTATTCTAAAAAACCAGTATCTGCATTCATCATGCACAGTGCATGAAGAATTGCTAGTAGTAGAAAAAGTGTTTGTTGAAACGATATACTGAGGCAACAATGTTATACATGTGGAACAAGGACAATAAGAGAAAGGCTGAGAAACATCTAATGGCAGTGGACATGTGGTTTCTGAGGAGAATTCAAAGAATACCATGGACAGACAGAACAATCAATGAGCAAGTCCTACACGAAATAAATGAAATCCGTACATTCATTAGAGAAATTAGGCATAGATTGTCAAGATTTGTTCGGTGCTTTATGAAGAGAAATTATCTGGGAAATGAGTGACAGCTGACAAGATTGATGGGAAGAGAGAAAGGGAAGGTAAATATCCCAATGGTTTGGCAGTCAGACAGACAGACACACATAGCTCAGAGGATGTCTTCTATAATACTAATGTGTCTATCTTTTGTCTGATTGTTATCAACATGGATGCAGTTCTCTCTCTCTCTCTCTCTCTCTCTCTCTCTCTCTCTCTCTTCTCTCTCTCTGTCCCTCTCCCCTTCCCTTTATCTATGTCACTCCATACTTCTCTCCCTTTCCCTCTTCTCCCATCTCTCTCTCCCTCTCTCTTTCCCTGCCTTCCTCTCTCTGTCCCTCGCCCTCAATCTCTCTATTATCTCTATCTTCCTCTCTCTCCCCTGTCTCTTTTCCCCCTGTCTCTCCCTTTTTCGATCCCCCGCCCTCTCTCTCCCAAACCCCCTCTCTTTTTCCTTTCTCTTCCACCCCTCTCTTCTCCCATCTCTCTTTCCCTATCTCCGACTCTCTCTCCTTCTCTCCATGTCTTTCCCCCCTCTCTCTCTTTTCTCCTATCTCTCTCTTCGTCTCTCCTTCTCTTTCTCCCGCTCTCCCTATCTCCCTCTTTCTCTCACTCTCTCTCTCCTCTATTCCCCTTTCTCTCCCTCTCTTCTTATCTCTCTGTTATTCCTCTTCTATTTTTGCCTTTATCCTACCACTGGGGCTGTAATCAACTCCACCCAAAACCTCCTATCCTTGTCTATCTCACATATTATTCATTTCTGCCTCTACTTCTCCTCGCCGTGTGTTCTTAGTTCTTCCATGACCTCCTTTCCCGGTGGATTCCGTACAAAGACATTTCTAGTTATAGCTTTCTTAGGGGTTTTCAGAATATAAAATGAAGAAGATGCGATCCTGGCGCTTTCAGGCTGTTTTGCATCATGCCACATCGCTTCTAAAGAATCCCCCTTTCCTTTTGGTTTTCTTGGTTATTCTATTGTCTTTATTTTTACAATTGTTCACCGAATGTTGGGGGGAGGGGGGGGGGGGCGTTCACCAAAACAAACACCCCACATTGTGCCAACGACTTCGGGTGGAGGAGCGCAATTGTAAGGGTAATGGTCTTTTCCTAATGCGATTAAATGCAACCTGAAGACTAAATGTCATGGCAGGGTCTATCTTTTGTCTGATTGTTATCAACATGGATGCAATTCTCTCTCTCTCTCTCTCTCTCTCTCT